>JAGTTH010006013.1:0-54917 GCA_022606485.1 Agraylea sexmaculata | reverse complement strand
TTCAACCAAAATGCACTACGCATTTTGAAAAATCAACAATACCTTGTTGACGAAAAACAACACATTGTTTAAATTGAACTTGAACTAATGCGATGAAATCGTGAGTTGTTTGTATTATTCTCTAATGACAACATATATTCACACATTTATAAAACTAAAGATTCTCAAGCTGTCATAATAAATTATTTTATTTTAAATTTAAAAAATATATACAAAAAAAAATCTTAGGCCCGTTTTAGTATATATATTTTTTTAAATAATCGCACTGCTATTGGCGAAAAAAATCTTATGGTTTCAAATGAAAATATGTTGTATATAGAGATGCCAATAATACTTGTAAAGACGTCAAAACCATAGCAGGCACAGATGACAGCTGTTTGAGGCGCTGCTTCTATCGCCTCGCCGCCTCGTTAATGCAAATTATATTGCTTGACCGGGCATATTCGAATGTACGACGCAATATTGCATGACGCTAATATCATTGTTGAGACGTCAATAATTGGGCCAAATCTGCTTATTTTTATGATCTTTGACCTTAAATAACTTCCAAACCCGTTTTATATTTCTTAGAAAACTTTTAGAACACTGTAATAAAAGTGTATGCAAGATTACAGATTCTAAGCTCAAATTCCGAGGTGAAAGCATAATTTGACTGGGCTATAACTATTAAGAGAAATTTAGGAATATTTTCATTGAACAAATATTTGAATGACACTTTCACACGATGAAATTGAGAGGTTATGTTGTGATGGCAACAATAAATAATGCAACATAAACCCACACATTGTCATTTTATGTGATACTATTGCCATCACAAGAAAGCCTTTAAAATATTTCAAGTTCAATTAAAAACATAAACTATTATACGAATCTCGAGTCGTGTTTAAATATTTTACTATGTGATAGTATTGCCATTTAATTTTTTTATTACTCACCGCAATTGGCGTATCCACGCAAAATCCCATGTCGACGTCTTGTTTCCATAGAACCTCGATAAGATCCATATCCTGGAATAATAATAAAAAGAAAAATTAATATTCCATTTCAATGGAACGATGGGGATAATTAATGATATCCCAACCCCTCGTCGGTGTTATTAGAGGGAAGACGACGAGTTTTCCTTTGTCTTGGGCGGCCATTTTGAATTTAAAAAAATATACCATCAGGAACAAAGGTATTTGAAGCCGACAGACAGGTGATACGGATCGAAAGAATAAAAAAACAATAATTATTACTGTCGATTTAGAAATATATGTATATATATATTGCTTATGTACTTATGTATGAGAGAGGTGGGGGCTTAAAGGACAAGGGGCACCATCAATCAAAAGGACAGCGACAGTGGTGGGGCTGAAGGGGCGTAGCCCTACCGCCGAGCAGGGATGGGAAATAATCCCATTATAATAATGGGACTTGTTCGTATTGGGTCCAATTGCCCTCAATGCTTTTTTTATACATACGATAAAGTCACTTATTCCACTAATGGGATTCAATTTAATATTATATTGTTTAAAAATTAATGTTTCGAGTAAAATAGTATTCATTTATATATTTATATAAAACACGTTGTGACATATCTAAAATCTCGAAACGGCTGTTTTAATGATAATAATATTAAAAATATTTTGTATAAGTGTGTGTATGTTATATGTCTGTATGTCTGTCTATACGGGTCAATCCCTCAACCATCCTTAGAGTATAAAATTTCAATTAAAATTACCTTAGAAGATTAGTGCAATAAGTGAACTCAGTACTGATGTATATATATATATGGTTGTTGTTGTTATATATATATATATATATATATATATATATATATATATATATATATATATATATATATATATATATATATATATATATATATATAATATATATATATATACATTTAAAATATATACAGAAAAATAGTCCTTAATATATCAGAGTACAAGAATTAAAATCCTGTGTGCTCTTAAGTCTTTATGGAACTGAGCCATATATTCAAAATGGAATAGAATATTTGGTAGTGAGACTGCATTTAAATTTGTTGATTATTGAAGATATGCGAAAATAGTCCTTAATATGTTTGAAATATAGTAGAACAGTTAGTCGCAAATTCATTGAGGTTCGTATCGGTTCCTAATGTATGAAACGTCAAAAAATGTTGCTTTTCAATCAATATTTAACCTATTGAGTGGGACTTTTTCGAAATAGTAAAATAGTCCTATTTGACCGGCAACTAAGCAGAGCATCTAAAAACAATATCGATTGAAAATATTAAATGTATTAAATATTTCAAAATATTTTTAGATGTATTTGATTTGATAATAACAATTCCACATTTTTAGATGAAAAAAAACACTTTAAAGGAAAAATGAATTCAAAACTCAAATATAACCGTCCTATTACAAAACCAAGCAGAACATAAAAAAAATTCAATTAAAATTACCCTAGTATTTATATATTTATTTTATTATTTCATGTATACATAATTTTTTTGCACTGGTAATGTTATTTTGACGTTTGAATATTTAATGGCGTTAGTTTATATTGAGGACTAATAAGATATTTGATTAAAACCATTTGTCGGATTATTGTATTGTGTAATTTTAATTAAGGAAAAATTTTCATGTAACATAATGATTTTGATTGGATTAATTATTATTTTTTATTTGATAGAAATCCTTAATTAATTACTTTTTCATCTGGAAATTATGTATTCAGTAGTATTCGCGTCACGTATACGGAAATTATTTTATTTAATTAGTATTGTTTTAAAGTACACTGTAAATTCACAATGTAAACGTACATATATTAAAAAAATGTTTTTTAAAGGGCCCTACAAAAACGTAAAAATGAGGTTTTACTATATGTATTCATATTTTTTAATCTTTAATACAATATTTATATTTTGAGCTCTTCTAATGTATGTCAATAACTGGTGAATTTTTACCCATTTAGTAAAGTTTTTATATTTGAATAAAAATATTTAAAATCGTGTTTCTATTTTATTGCATTAAAATAAGGATGTATTTAATAAATATTTTATTTAAACTTATTGATCAACGCCATCTGTACAAACACGGTCGAAGATTTTTATATGTTTGTGATAAATCTTCAGATGACTATCGATAGATGGCACTTTAAATAAATTGATTTTTTTTTTTCGAATTTTCTCGAAGCATACAACGGATGAGTCACTTGAAAGCGCAGTTAGTAATAATGACGAAATAATACGAAATGCAAATAGGTATTACATATTAAAAAAATAGGAAAATATCAATTGAATTTAGGCATTTCATGGTGGTGAATATTTTCATATTTTCCGACCTCAGTTGTCGCATGTTTGGCACAATTTCTAAAATATTAACGGTGGCCAAATGCAGCGAACAAAAGCGCAATGGGAAAAGGACGCGATGGAAACGACCTCAAAATAAATATTTCACTTTAAATTGAAATTGTGGTCTAAATCAAGAGACGAGTGACAGAACAAGACCGCTTTTACACAATTCATACAAATTAAACGCGAGGCCGGCATTTATCACCATGTGTTGAGGAAATTCGTCGTATTGTATTCAAATACGCAATATTTATATTTCATGAAAAAGGGCAAATAATTTATTGTGTGACAAACTAGGCCATGAATCCAAAACCTTTGATCCACAAGATCACGCAACCGCCGATCCGCGTGACGCATTTCAAGCAATTCCAAAACGATGCAACCGGTTTTTCATAATAAAATAAAACTAGTTTCAATAATATTATTAATGAAGCACAGCCACAAAAATTCGCCTGATTGATTTTTTCTAATATACATGCGAAAAAACTAGTTTTTAATATGTATATTGAAAAATTAACCTTGCATCAAATATAAAAGGTGACTCAAAATTTCATAATCCAATGGGTCTGTAAAGGATTATTTTAACCCTTTCAATGTGTTAATTCATTTATTTATATTAATTTACCTTGCAATCCAGCAAATCAGAGTAAACCTGGATCAAGACGATCGATCGAATTTTAATTGCAATTTTCAATGTTTTTTTTAACATAAAAAACTATTAATTTATTTTAGCAGGCCATACAACTGCATGTTTAAATATCAAGATGGCGGACCAAGCAGATGAGTTTGACAGAGGTAACACTGATTGTCTAATACCATTCTTTTGTTTGAATTTTGACCATTATCGCCGATAAGAATGCAAGATAACTGAATGTATAAATATCAAGATGGCGGACCAAGCAGATTTGATGTGTGCCGCTATTCATTTATTTATTTTTTGTATTGAAATTATAATGTTAGTAGTATAATTGTAGTCGTAATATATTCCAACACGATTAAGATACAACAAGAACATAACTATTCTTTGTTCAAATTATATATAGCATATAATAATTAAATACTGCGAACAGTCCTGATTGGTTACATCCAGTTAACTCCTCTCAACAAACGGACATGCTTGGAAAATAATATAGATATAATCATGGGATGTATAAATAAAACGAGTCTGAGTGAGACAATTAGTGTTACCTTTGTCGAACTCATCTGCTTGGTCGGTCATCTTGATATTTAAACATCCACTTGACCTGCCTTCTTATATCGATTTGATAGAGGCAACACTTAATTTTATTTATATATATATATATATATATATATATATATATATATATATATATATATATATATATATATATATATAGATCTGGTTAATGGGGATTGACGGAGTATGTTAGTGTGGGTCCTAGGGTTTGCATACAAGGAGTGAGAGCGACAGCGCGTATAATTCTCGGGAACAAACAAACTGGGATTGATAACTGTCCTCTAATCACAATAAAAACTAATCGCATCAGTGCCACATCTCTGCGGAGCTCGAGAGAGTCATACCCATAAGGAATTTAGATGGGTAAAGGAAGGGATAATGGTAATACCTCTTCTTGTAAAGGAAACGGAGAAACGCCTTCTGGACTCTTTCCACCATATTGATGTAAACTGATATTATTTTTAAAAATAAAATAAAATTTCTAATAATCCACTCAACTCAAATTTGGTTTTACCCAAACAAATTGTCATTTAGTTTTTAAGCATTATATTTTGTTGATATTGCTTTTATCGTTGTTATTATTTATTAATCTTCAAATTTGTAAATGGGTTTTTGTTTTTTTCGCATTCTTTTTATAATTAATTACTATTACTCATGTCAAATTTAAATAAAACACTCTCATGTTAGTTATAGGTAAAAAGATTTATACACTCTGTACACCTAAGACTATTTCCAAAGATGTATTGTTCTATCAATCATTGTAAAAACGTATGCATAATAAAGAAATTGTAATAATAATATTGATGTAAGTTGCCTCGTTCGGGGACCGTATGATAGAGATGTGCATATGTATACATCCAGCATTTTATAAAAATAATAAATCGGGCAACACTGAACTGGTGTTGCGTGGTGCAATTGTTTTTGGCACATGTTGAAGCAAGCGAGGAATAAAAAAAAGCACTCGTTTACTTAGAATGTATTTTTAAACACACAGAAGTGACTTTGGTCGATCTATTCTCGAGCCGGTATAACTTGACCTAGGTCCTGGACAGTCGATGACCTCCGCCATCACAACATCATCACAACATCTGCCACTAACTACACCCGTCCATACAAGGAAACCAACCTGACATCCTAAAAGGATGGATAATCATATTCAGTCATGGCCATCGCGGTGGTCTAATGGTGATAACATTTGTTCACATGTACTTGCGGACACGGGTTCGATATCCACTGCGGTTTCATAAAAATTTACACACTATTCAAATATGGAACGTCTCCATTTCAAAGGCCGTTTTCAATAATATAATACTTTTTAGGTTATTATTATTAGCTTGATATATATATATATATATATATATATATATATATATATATATATATATATATATATATATATATATATATATGTTGATATTTATACATGCAGCTGTCTGGCATTCTTATCGGCAGTAACAGTTTGGGTTCGAAATTGTTTAATTTTATGTCATCAATTAAAAGAAATATTTTTAACGAACGCACCAAGTAGATGAGCTTGACAGAGATTACACTAATTGTGTCACTCAGACTCATCTGCATGGTCCGCCATCTTGATATTTATACATGCAGCTGTCTGGCATTCTTATTGGCGGTAACATTTTGGGTTCGAAATTGTTTAATTTTATTACATAAATTAAAAGAACTATTTTTAAAGAACGAATATATATATATATATATATATATATATATATATATATATATATATATATATATATTTATCAAACAGTGAGCTACGTAACTCCCAGTATGAGTACTTGTACAAACCAATTAGAGTTAAATAGCTCGCTGTTTGAATAAATATGCGGTCTATTCGTATATGCACCAATACTATCCTATTCACATAATGGATATAAATAAAAATCAAATCGGTTTAATATAGGTTAGGCTAGGCGAAAAAGAATTCATCTTAAATTATAACTACTAATGATATTGTCGACAACTTGGTGAAGTTCTATATTAATAATTTATTAAAACGATTAATAAATTAAGTGTAGGCGGTAGAATTGGTGGAAAAGAGATCACCCTGAGATGCATCTTACTCAAAGGTAACTAACTGGGTGGTTAAAATAAAAAAAATTGATGGGAATTTAGTTAACTGGACTTTTCACTACTACTTGTTTTAGAAATTGATAGTAAAATTTGAATATTGCATCTATCAAATTATGATATTTATTTATGACACATTATGGCTATTCAATGCGATGTCTTTGTTGCCAGTGAAGTGAACATTTGCCCCTATATCATTATAGAAAGCATTTCTTCGGTTATATAACGTTTATTAAAATCGCATATATAAATAGAAGTGAATACTGCGATGAAATTGAAAGTGCATTTATTATGCATATCGGATCGAAGAATACACGCGATCACAATTCTTGGAAAGTAAGCAAATGTAGACCCTGCGATGTGTATTATGTTGCATTACGTGCGTTCCGGGAATGAAACAATGAGACTTGTATAAATAAATTGGCATACCTCTTGTGTGAGTTCATCTCCGCTGTAGAGTCCTTCGTCCTTTTCCAACTTGACTTGGACTGTGGAGAAGTTCTCCTCGGAGCAGGATCCTGAACTGGAAGCGTATGCTTCATCACTGGCACCGCTGGAAGTGAAGCTGGTACTGGCTCTCTCTCGTTTCACATTCACTATGGTTGCTTCAGAATCCACGTCCACTTGTGTATTTTTAATAAGATACTTCTGCCAATCCTGGCACTCCTCCTCCTTCACAGCATCCGTGCATTCTAAAGTGCGCTTAAACTCTTCCAAAGTGGCCGGAGTCTCGTCGAATGCTTTCAAATCAGCCAAATTCTCTTCCACAATTGAATCTCCACCGCCTGAGAATAGAGGTATTATATCATCCATGGCGTTATCATCATCCTCCAGTTTGACGTCCCACTCTTGCTTAATGGCGAGCGCGTCTTCGTCCGGTTCCGAGTTGAGATTTAAAGATGTCGGGTTGGAGAAGAAGTGGGAGGCGTCGAAGGGTAATGATTGAGCTGAGTCTTCTTCCAAGATGGGACCTTCGTAACTTGTGAGGTTCCTTATGAAAGATGCTGATAGAGTTACTGTATTTGGAATTGTATCCTCCACGGCTGGTTCTTCTTCATCTTCTTCTGTTTTAATGGTGACGCATTGTTCTACGTCTTCATTTTCAAGATGGTAGGGTTCTGATTCATCGTCTGCGTTGGTCTGGGGTTCTACGCCACTGAGGAGATATGCTTGTACTGCTTCCCTAACAGCATTATTAGCCCCGCCCCATCTTCCCAAGGAATGCAACTCTTCAAACACATCTCTTTCATAGTCCATCAGCATGGAGTCCAGCGATTTGGGATGTAGATACCTGGCCCTGGTGTGGACACTGGCCATCTCCTGGACCCAGTCCGTCCCGTTGACGAGTCCCCCTGCAATGAGCCTGGACTCATCTAACAGGTATTGTTCAGGATCGGCTCGGAGAAGGGAGAGCATCAGGGCCAGCCTGAGCAGCTCTTCTCCGTACAGTTTCTTGAGAGCTATCATCGTAGCTAGTCTATAACCCACTCAACACTGAATTCTAACACCGGCGTCCATTGTCTGTCCTCATGGTGGCTAGATGCACAATTATGATATCAGATCTGTGTGTAAAATACAGGTGTTTTCACTTTCAATGCAACCGGCTTACTGACCCAATGCAAACGCGTGGTTGTCTCCTCAATTCAATTGGTGGGGATTGCCTTTTTGGCACGAGACTCTCACAAAGACTTTACAACTAATTCATAATAAACATTTACACTAATTGATAACCAATACAAAAATACACATTTTGGGATGTATCCAAAGATTTGTAAATATCCTTGGCAATGACCATCGTGCACATCATGCGAATTTCCATCTTCAATCTAATCTATTTATAAAGACAAGGTCTTATAAGCCAACAAGGAGACAGCGACGAGTATGAATCAGGACAGTGAGATTTATCGAATAAATAATATAATTATAATATAAACAATAATCGAGAATTCACGTGGGAAAATTAATGCATATTGTCGGTGACACAATGACAATAAATGATGACGTTAAATGTATTTAATGACCCCGAACAAAGGTGATGAGGGCCATAATTCGATAGTCTGTCATTTCCTAGACCAGGTGCATTTTCTCCGAAATAGATCAAAGAAAGAATGCTTGCCAAAAGTGAAATTCCCAAAAAAAAAACATCATATGAGGGTTTTGGACTCTCGACATTGCCAATGACATTTATACCGAACGCGAAATATATCAAAATGAGTTTAATTAAAAAATATATATATATGTATGTATGTATACAGTTATTTTTGTGCCATACGCATGAGCGCGTACCGGTGAAAATTGGCGAGAGCCACTTTTTCTCTCATTTATTAATTTATATTGTTTTGAAAATCAATATTGCATCTATAATACATACATATATGTCGACAGTAAGCTAGTGTTGCCAACACACGTTCCTAATTTGAATTACAATGGAAAATTTGAAAATAGAATACAGCGCGACCTCTCTACTCTTTAATATAATTTATTATAATAATTTTATTATTAAAAATTAATAATACTGGAAGCCGACATTGACCGACAAACGCTTCTATTACGCGATTTGAATATTTAAATGGTTCCGGTTTGCCTCTTCACAATTTCTACTCTCACCAAAAAAAAAACACAGTTAAAAAGAAACAAAAAAATATTAAATCGCATTTAATTATAAATATTTAAAAAAATAATCGTATGATTACAATGAGGTCATCGTGACGGGTTTGATAACAACATTGTTATTACAAACAATATTTTGTTATTGTTAAATTTTAGATGTAACTTAATAAAATCACCAGTTGGTATTCACGTGTATTAATAAAATTAATAATCATTATCTTTTGCTTTATCAATGCACATAAAGATAATGAGAATGTCCCGAAAGAAGAGGCTTAATATTTTTATTTTTTGACATAAGTGCATGCATGCATACATTGCAATGACGCTAACTTTGAAAATCGAACGCTTAATTTTATTACAATCTATACAAATATTCGTAACACAGCCAGCTTTTCGTTGCAATACTTTAAATAAAATTATAATATTTTTACATTTATATCTACTAAAAAATAAAATTGCATTTATTTTATCAATTGACGATTACAAAGGAGACTAATTGAGACAACACTTCATTCAATTTCAAATATATCAAACGATGTGAAATATTACATAGTGTATTATTTATTAGCCTGGCAACACTGATATAGATAGTTTAAATTAAAATATACTTATTTTTATTTATACATCCCGAGGAGCTTTTTAGAAGATGTTGGAAATCTTGATATTTATACAAATGCATGTATAAATATCATGACGGCTGATGAGTTTGACAGAGACAGATTTATAAATGTCATTTTACGAAAAAATATCCGCCCTTATTCCACCCGAGTCATAGTATAATTACAAAAATAGTTTGGTATTCTTCCAATACACACAATTTTGCCAAAAATATAATCAACATTCGTCGATTCCTCCACTTACTGTGAACGGCCATGATTGGTTACAACCGATTTTAGAAGGCCGGACAAGTGGATGATTAATATGCGGATCAAGCAGATGAGTATCAAAGAGATAACACTAATTGTCTCACTCAGACTCATCTGCATGGTCCGCCATCTTGATATTTATACATGCAGCTGTCTGGCATTCTTATCGGCGGGAACAGTTTGGGTTCAAAATTGTTAAATACGTCATAAATTAATAAGAAATATTTTTTACAAACGCACCAAGATGAGCTTGACAGAGATTACACTAATTATGTCACTCAGACTCATCTGCATGGTCCGCCATCTTGATATTTATACATTCATTTATATAGGTGGTATATGATCTAAACTCGAAAGTGAATTACAAGCATACAAAAAGTGACCAATGCAACTATATTTTTACTAAACACGTATATATATATATATATATATATATATATATATATATATATATATATATATATATATATATATATATATATATATATATATATATATTCGTTCGTTAAAAATAGTTTTTTAATTGATGACATAAAATTAAACAATTTCGAACCCAAACTGTTACCGCCTTAAGAATGCCAGACAGCTGCATGTATAAATATCAAGATGACAGACCATGCAGATGAGTCTGAGTATTTATATATATATATATATATATATATACATATATATATATATATATATATATGTATATATATATATATATATGTATATATATATATATTTATATGTATATATTTATATATATATATATATATATATATATATATATATATATATATATATATATGTATATATATATATATATATATATATGTATATATATATATATGTATATATATATATATATATATGTATATATATATATATATATATATATATATATATAATATATATATATATATATATATATATATATATATGTATATATATATATATGTATATATATATATATATGTATATATATATATATATATATATATATATATATATATATCCAGTTTTTAACGGCTCTTTCATAGTATACACTTTACAATCCAGGATATCAGAGTATAATTATATCGAGAGAGAGAGAGAGAGAGGATTATTGTTTTTTCTACACATTGACTATGTGGAGTGAACGGTTATTAAAAATGCAAAAAAAAGTAAAGCAGTAGGTGTGTTTTTAAATAAAATTAAAATACATTTCCATACATCGGCGATTCACTGACGCACACGTCGTGCCTATTGGCATTATTTTGTTTTGAACCCCAGATGAAAGTGGAGGGGGGTGTTGAGGCAAGGTGGCAGTGGTGGGGGGTATTATTGTCTCCGAGGCGTTTTCTTCATTACGACATGTTGATTTTTCACATGTTTTGTGTCTGAGTCGCAATAATCTGTTTTATCAGAGGTCGTCATTGAGAGGTCTTCGAACCGCGGAGGGCGGACAGGTCGCGCCCGCGCCTTTTCGGCTCTACTATTATTACAATTATACATATAAATAGCCATAATAAACAATTATAATATAAATGTCCGCTTCGTATATATTGATTTTCAAAGTGTACATAATTGTGAGCCGGTCAAGCGCATATATGAATAATTTGCATTTCAAGAAAGACACAAAGGTGAATTCACCACAATTGTGTACGATGTGAAGCTTGAAAATAACAAAATACATACAAGATTAAAAAAATATACTAAAACGGGCCTAAGATGTTTTTAAATAATATAAGAGAAAATAATTTATTATGACAGTTTGTGAATCTTCGGTTATTATAATGAGTGAATATTAATTTTCAAGGTCAAGTTCAAATGAATAATAATAACAACTATGTTGTCATAACCAGTGGACGGACGAGTTCTATAAGGGAGTTAGGAGTTTAGGAATTAATAACTGGAGGAGCATCAAGTGAAAGATGCTGGAAGCCTTGGTTCATCACTGAACTGGAGTGCTTATGATGATGATGATGAGGTTGTCATAACGCCTAAGGTCGCTGACCGTATTTGCATCAACAACAACTAATTGTAAGCACTATGTTGTCATAATGTCATGCCGTTTGAGGTTATGTTCTTGTTTGCGTACTATTGTTGTTTCTTGAATCCTATGACGTCTGCTTATAATAATACAAATTCAAATCAGGTGGTCAATAATCTAATAAGTAAATACGCAAGAATCTCAAGATTTTTAAAATAATAATTAAAAATTGAAAAATTTAACTAGCCGACTTGGACCATTAATGATAGTGTGGTTGTGTTACATTTAATGAACCATTCCTTACATTTAATTATTTTAAGTTCAATAAAAGACATGTTGTATAAACATAGAAGGTGGATTTGAACTAAAAATATTTTAGAGGGTATCACAAAAATTTGTGTTTTTTTTTTAATAAATTCCATATTAGAAAAGCCACTACTGCGTACTTCACAGGAACAGCTGATAACTAGCGTAATAGAAGCGTGGCTACAAATACTGTGGCCGTGGATTAAAATTGTACTGTTTAATTGTCACTCTAATAACATTACACCGTCTTGACAAATAATATATCTACTACAGTGTTGCAGGTGACCACAGCCCGCCTATATGTGAAGTATATGTATAATATGCGCATGTAGTAGAGCCGGCCACGTTCTCACGAATGAAAACAATACGCATGACACTTGAAATAACTGAGAATATTTTAATGGGTAGTTAAAAATAATATTTATAGTGCTTTTGGAATCGAGTTTGGGCCACCATCTTGGAATCAGAATCAGTTTCTGTGAAGTACCCAGTAGTGACCAGCGTATAAGAAACGTGGCTACAAATACTGTGGTCATGGGTTCAAATCCCACTCAAGTCAAGAATTTTTAAATTGACTAAAAATTAATAAAATCTCGATCAATCATCTTGATCCAGGTTTACTCTGATTTCCTGGATTTTAAGTCGGAGACCTGTGTAACTAGTAATAGTTAAAATCACCGACAGACAATTAACACGTTGTTGTGTATAAAAAACCCTATCAAAAAAGCTCCTCTGGGCGTAAAAATAAAATCCAATTATTTTTTTCTACCACCCCCCACAAATAATATACAGGGTGGACTTGAATTAACTGAGAATATTTTAAGGGGGTTGTAGGGTTTCAGTCCACCCTGTGTTTGTCCGCAATCCGTATAACTTCAAAAATAAATTACACAATATGCTTTTGTGTGAACTCAAAATAACTTTACAAAAGCACGTTATATAAAAATCAAGTACGTAATATTCACACTTTAATGTACGATCGATAATTTTATTAAATTTATTTTTATTGAGAAAAATATTATAATTTAAAAATGAATATTCATCATACAAATAAAAAATACGATTTATCCTCTTATTTTACATTAAAACACACACAAATAATTAATGAATATAAATTTATTCGATCGATTCTTACGACTGGGAGGTCGGGAATAAAATTCCGATTGATTGCCTTGATCTAGGTTAACTCTGATATCCCGGATTGTAAGGTAAATACTGAGACGATTATTAAATCAAGCAAATTAAATAAATATACATCACTATCACTAAGCGATGATAATAATAATAGAATGTCCCTTGTATCAGGTGCTCGTTATAAATAGAGTAAATATAGGTTACTTTAAATGACACACTACTATAAAAAAATAAATTAAAATCAATACACAAGTTCTAAATCAGCCTGGATTTAATCCGGTATATAAAAAATATGTGTAAATAAATATATATAAAAATTTAATTATAATTGAGGAATGTGTTTTGTAGTGCAAATAATATAAATGACGATTTAAAAAATATATAAACATGCTGAAATAAAAAACGAGATGAATCAACAAGTGTTGCTAGTATAAAAAAATAATAATAATAAATAAAATATGTTTAGCTTTGCAAATTTCATGTTTAAAAATATTGTAAATAATCATTTGTGTAATATATTAATTAAAATGTGTTTTTCCCACATGCAATCGTTCCCCTTTCATATCCCGGCCGATGTTTTTTAAATTGAACAAAATTAATTATGGACATTGTCGATCTTTGAATATTAAATTATCCAAGATAAAATAAGTTAAATAATACTATTTATAAACGATGATAAAATGTCAACGACCTAATAAACCCGAGGGGACCGAATAACTACCAAAAGCGGATGAACACACCTATTGTGTATAATAATAAATAATAATAAAATTAAAATATATTCATTTTACGTTCAACCGCAAACAAAGTCCGATATTCGTTTATTTCTTCACATAACAATTAAACATTCAATATTAAGAACACGCGTAGAGGCGAACTAGCTTACCGCAAACGGCCGTGATTGGTGTAATGCTCTACAAACATATTATTTTCTTGTTACAAAATTAATTAATTCTTGTGTTGTTTTTACGTGCAACTATAACGAATTATACTGTCCAATTATTTATACGAACGCGAAGAGGGGAACGAATTTACTCCAAAATAATTATCATATAAAATTACCAGATTTAAAAAAAATGTATATAAATGTCAAACTTTAAAAAACGCATATTTATTTAACCGGACAATTGAAATTCGTTTTAAATAATTTGAATGTAGGAATATAAAAGAAACGGGTCGTTTAATATAAACAAAAAATGTTTTTTGTTGCATGAAGATGAAAATCAAACGACGAAGACAACAAAGAGAGTGAGTCATGTGTCTGTAAGATACACACACATCATCATCAGACAACAAAGGACCAATACCTGTCCTTATCACTAGTTACAGAATAAATCGACAGGGCGAGGTTTAGAGGACTTCGGCGTTTGGTGAACGGTAAATAAAATGACCGGTCAGTGAACCAGTGAAGCAGTCACCCTGCACAAGATACGCTGACAACACTCACTGATAATACAATCACAAATCACTGTAATCCTCCGCTAGTTTAATTACACTACTTGCTGCGATCACTTCACCGGTTATTCCGACTAATATCGACGACCAACACACACGTCACTCGCCGGTCTTCGCTCGACTGACGGCTGTCTCACTGACGTTTGACTTGCAGTGTTGCCAGCGTCGCCGCTAGGATGCCGACCGCGAGCCATTAATACATAATTACATGTTTTCGCATCAATTATTCACCAAACTGGTTTATAGATAACTATGCTATCTGTATACAATATCGTCCAATAAATGCTCAATATTTTCAATATCAATCTAATCATAATACATATTTCAAAATCAATCAAAAGGAAGACAAACTTTTTTATTACCCACTTCCACCCGGTGTGTCTGTAAGGATAGGGTATCCTCTTACCACACCGCTTTGCACTAAACAGATTGAGAGCTACTGTTTTGCGTGATGCACAAAAATAGTGCATTAAAAAATTTGTGATTCACATTATTATTATTTTTTTCTGTATTTTTTCACGCATGTAAAATTTATGGCAGAAAGCCTTAAACGCGGTGAAATTGCTCGCAGAGCTGACCATGTCAGCGTGACCTATTGGCCCCATTTTGCCACCTAATAACAAAGATTCTACGACTAGCTCTCGTTCACCCTGTAGTTCCTCACAGTTCCAAAGATAGTGCAAACATTATAACATACTATTAGAACTATTAGATAGACAAACTATTACAACATTTTCCGGATCACCGCCAATCATATATACATATAGCTTTATAGTATTCAGTATCTTCAAACAACTAGCTACCTAACTCGAGAGTCTAAACTCAGAAAGTGCTGCATTTTTGTGCAATCATTGATTATACAAACATATGATGACTAATTATATCACATTTACAAATTATCATGGTGTCGGGGTTTTAGAGATTGATTTGTTGAGAAAAAAGGATGACCGCCCTTCCAAAATGATAAAAGTTGGTCACCTTATTGAGCAGATATAAGAAATTCACGTCACGACAAAATTATTTTAAGTGTTTGAAATCATTATTTATAATATTCTTATTAAATCCCGCTATCATTTAGAAATACATTTTATATACTCAATAAAATCTATACACATATTAAATTGTACTAAATTCCATCTATTTCGAAAGGTTTCGTCATTGCATCAGCTTTTACACCATAGACAGAAAAATATGAATGAATAAATGATAATTATCCGTTTAGACACATAGTGGAATATTTGTTTTTGTTTTTACACGAGCGGAGATAACAAGTGAACGCTTATTATTTTATCATTGCGCAATCACGAGGCGGAAAATGTGTGTAAGAAAAAAAGACGACCGACGCGACGATAGATTTTATATGAAATGATGACATAATCTCGTTCAAACATGACCGATACTTGATTATAAAAAATATTATGTAACAAAATTGCGATGTTATATTGTTTTAGAACAAAAGATATTAGTTTCATGTTACTCGAATTGCCTATATGCAGGCGCACACTTAATACATAACAATTTATATTGTATTATCGAATTAATACAAAAATAATAATTAAAATACATTTAAGACACTAAAGCTAATTTGTAGTGTTATTGATAGAGCACTGCGCGGATTACCTTATATATTTTTATTTTAAATTAATAAACACCTAAAGAATACGTTATTAAATTGTCCACCCACTTGACGATGTATATTATTATTAATTCAAATAAAATAAATTACTTTTCACGGCTAAAATACTTCAAGTGGTTATGATGAAGTGTTTTGACGTATTCAAGCTTTGCAACGCAAAAATTACCTTTATAATATTTCTGTACTATTTGATTATTGTATTATTTTATTTCAACTTATCATATAAACCCTTTGGCTGAGGTTTATTTATAATGCATTTTTATTATCACTCACCTGGATCACCTTTCGCTGATGATGGTGATGACCAGGGGCCATATCTGGTTCAGGACTGAGACACAGCATCCTTGGAAGGTCTTCCACCTCCATTCTGGCGAGAAGGTTCTGGTAAATAAAAAGCACTTTTAAATTAAATATAATATTTTGAATAAATACACAAAATAATTTATTCAAAACTCGAAACAACCAACCGGTTTGTCCATCGTATGATTCAAACTACATAATTATTGTTATGCACTTTGACCACACCTGGCATGTTTTTTAGATAATATATTTTTTAAATAATCATAGATAACGTGAATATTTAAAATGTAACGCATATTCTTGTTAAAAACAAATATTTATATTTAAAAAAAAAATACATAAATAAACAAGCTTCAATCAACATTTTATACGAAAAACAAAAAAAAGTGCATGTGAAATATTCAAAAATCGAACGCATATATATTTTTATTAAAATAATTAATTAATTGTGCCATAGTTAAGTACAGTGGCCTATTATTATTAGCAGAAAGACATATTGTTACCCAAACTATGAACATATTTAATTATTCAAGTCCATAGTTAACTCCACGCATATTTGAGTTTCATATATTTTCACCCGTTGACAGTTCGCTGCGAACCGTTTTCGCATTTTGTTTGGCGTGTCCTTAAAAAACTCCCCTGTATACTGATGATATTAATGAATATAATAAAATCGTATTATTTAAAGCCTAAATCGAGAATAAAAGAAGTTTTAATATTCATATTTAAGTTTATCGAATATGATTAAATAAAAATTATTTTAGGTTTTCTAACAATTAAAAAATATATATTTTTCGTTCATTCAATGACTTGCAAAACATGAGAATTTTTTATTTTTACTCAGTATTACTTTGTGTTTATAAATGTCAATTCATTATTTTTTAATACACTGGAAAATCACCACATACTCAATAATTACATAAATAATTTCAAAAAATGCTATCAATTATCTTTGATTGTTTACTTATTATTATAATAATTCAACAATAAATGAAAATTCATAATTTATTTTAATACTATAGATATTACATATTATTAAAAAAATATTTATGGAAATGGTCTTCAACATTTTATATTCATTCGATTCTATGTCAATAATACTTTAAAAAACGTGAATGTCACCAAAAATCACAAAAGGAGCGCTTCTTCTACCGCTCGTACTGTTTATTTGTCACTTGTCAATCTTTCTAATAACATTACACTGTCATTTAAAGAAAGTGCGTCATTTAAAGTTGCTTGATATATTCAAAGAAAAATAATATGTAACTATGTAAACTATTTTTGTAATAGAAATCTTGTTGCTCTCGAGTGTACGATTTCAGGTGGCCACAGCCACATGAGTGAAGTATATGTATAATATGCGCATGTAGTAGTACCGAAAAACATTCCAATGTATGAAAACAATAAACAATTTTTATAAATCAGAAAAAAATATACATATTTTACTTTGAAAATTCAGACCTAATAAAAATCGTGCAATTCACAACGATTTTTTTAATTCAATTACTATAAAAAATGATAACCCTATTATAAAATTTGAAAAGAAATAAAATATACTAAATTCTGGTTTAATGAACCAAAAGAATCAATATTATTAGAGGATATGGATTATGAATTATGATTAAAAAAATCCTCTAAAGATACAATATTTTGTAACTTTTGTACTGAATTAAATCAGCAGATATGAAGTGTTTTGGCCATTTTTTTTATCACTGATACGATAAAATAACAGAGATAATGAAACGCCAGTTAGACAATAATTGGGAATTATAGTCATTTTTAAATGAATATTATTATTATAAATAAATCCATCCTTGAATTGCACATATGACGTGAATTCATTCAACACATTTTTTTTAAAAAATCTCAAAAAATGCTTCTGTATAATAGAAGCAAAAAATATTTTTATAATATTTTAAAGCTTGTGAAAAAATTTATGTTATTCAATAAGACACGTGGCATGTGTTTACATTTTAACATTTACTCTATAAACATTGAGTACCTTTAAAAAAATACCTATTAGGGATTTTATTACCGAATAACGGAAATATTTCGATTGCTTCAACTGCTTAAGATAAGTATCTGTTATCGTATTTTTAATTTAATTAATAATATATATAATATTTCATTAAGAAAGTACCTAATTGTGGATTTTTCCTTACCTTGCGCCTGAATTGAAAACAGTTTTCAGTCTCCTTCTTTGGAAATCCAATGATAGTAAACTACAAGCACCGATAGTCACAATTAATGTTATTTAATCGTAATAATGGCCCACGTGAGCTACGCCGATGGAAGACGCAACGATACTGACAGATAAAATCACATCTGACTTAATTTGTTTGCCATATTATTATTACACGCGATTCTCAACGTATCAATTTTTCCGTTTGTTGAAAAAAACTTATGCATTCAGCATTCCACATTCAAAATCAGCATTTCGCACATCCGCGACCAACTTCACGTCGCTGCATTGTGAAATACCATCTACTTAATAAATATTTCGATTCTTACACTATCAAAATAACGTTTTCTGCAATTGAAACTGATTGATTGATTAATAGCCCTTATTATTTATTTAGGATATTTTTTTACACATAGTTATGCTTTTAAGATACATTTAAAGTAATATTAGTAAGAAGTTTTCCTTGATATATCTGTATGAGTGTGTGTATTACCTCAATATTGTATTTAAAAAAGCTGAAAATTGAGTATTTATGAATAATTATCATTGAAACGAGTGATAAGCGGATATTAAGCTTATAAAACAGAGTCGCTTATAAATAACATGTATTTATTTATTAATTCCATTTTTAAACGAAACGTCATTCAATTATTATTTGTGCATAGATATAAACATAAGATATCGCACGAGTTGCTAAATGCGTGTTTAGTTCAAGTACATCAAGTAGCCAAAAAACATCAGTTGCTTGGTAAACATTATACTTAAACATCTATCTTCAGTTATATTTCACAATAAAATGGGTAAATG
The DNA here is from genome assembly GCA_022606485.1 of Agraylea sexmaculata. Lineage (NCBI taxonomy): Eukaryota > Metazoa > Arthropoda > Insecta > Trichoptera > Hydroptilidae > Agraylea > Agraylea sexmaculata. Next base: position 35,062 of record JAGTTH010006013.1, on the reverse strand, counting down.
TATTGTTACTACATGTCATATGGACTAAAACACACACTCAAATAGATCTAGGCTCAGTTTTTACCGCTGAGTACTTCTTTAAGGTGTTTAAAATATGATTGGGTTTTAATCGCCAAAGTATTGCCACAACCACTCTCAGTGGTCACTATGAATGTGTTGAGTGAAGGAGACACACTTATGCCTTTATCGAATAGGAGAGAAGAGTGCAACAATTCACTTCATTATATGCAATGCGATATCTAATGTTTATATCTATGTATTTGTGGCTAACTTCACGCTGTACTGCTGAAATTTATCTGGCAGGCAAGTTTTTAAATAATAATGGTCTTTTATTAACAGTTTTAGAGCCACACGTTTATTAAGAAAACGACGAAATCACACGCTTGTCTGTTATTTTGTACATGTTTCGATTTTCATGTGCCATAACCCAAGGTTGGCTATGAGGAAGATTATATATCATCAGTTTAGACAGACTTAATGTTAGGTGATGTCAACAACGCGGTTACGTGATTTTAATTGAGATTTTTTCCTATGAAAAGCAGTCGTTCAATAAGTTTTGATTATTGTGTTGATTGAAGAGTTCGAAGAAGTCACCAATTCGCACTCCAGAATTGCTTTATACAATTGCCAATAGAAAGAATTCTACAGTCATAATTTTACTTGTTAAAAAAACCCACCAATTCGATTGATTTCTAATCTTATTTTTTTCTTATCTCTATACAAATTTCGTTTAAGATATCTTTGGAATCTAATTTATCAAGCTTCAACCAATATCCTACATAAAAATTGAATAGTGTAAATTATACAACGTCAATTCTGTGAAAATTGTATATGTAGTGTGATATTTTAACGGGAAAAAAATATTTATTTTACAGTCATGGTATTTTATTTAAAACCACTTATTATTTACGAGTATTTGTAAACTATCACGTAAGCATTTTAAAATAACATATTTAGATAGTTAAATTATTTTTGGGAAAACTCTTTGAAGCTTGTATGTAATAATAACAGATGTCACTAACTTTTATTATTATTTTTTTATATTCAGTAAAAAAAAAGAGTAAAAAATAATTAAAACAAATAAAACTCGTATTACTAAATAACTTTTAATAATTTTTATCATACAAATGTGTTTACACTGACTAGATTTAATAATAATAAAATATACAACACACCAGAGAGGCCTCGAAATACTAGAAAAAAACCAATAACAACCAAGGAAAATAGACATAATATGTAAATTGCATTGATTTTCAATTTCAAATACTAGACCATGTGGAGATCTCTTCACAATTATCTTAGACAGTCGTTGAAAATAAAAATAAAATAGATTTGCACTATAGCGGTTAAAGACACTAACATAAACTATAAATTGATTAACATAAATAATTTGTCGACAGTTTAAAAACAAACAGCAAATAATTCAGCTACCTTAATTATCACAAATTAACTTTGTGCCCTCGTTGTGTAATAAAATAACCAGGATAGTTTCAAACAAAAAAGCTATTTACAATCTATATCCTTTGATATCCCGCTATCCATCGATAATATTATATAAATAAGCTTATATATTATTAATTAAGATTTGAATGCCAGTCAACAATATGTGACGGGTCTTAAATGAGCTTTAAAAAATGGACGTTATTTTAATAAAGTATGTTGGTTAGTTTATATATCATTGGCATAAGTTCCGTCTATCGTTCTATCAAAATTCTAATAAAATATAAATTCATCTTCTAACCATTTTGAGCATTCAATAAACAAATGGTGCGCCTGGAGCATTTTTCATTTATATTTAATGGTAAAAATATTGTCGTGATATAATATTTCATTGAAATTGTCCGACGTAATTGTCAAAATGTAATTATAATAAAGCTGATTCAAAATTTCTTATTTTGACACACACAAATTAATAAAATTGTTCTTAATTGCACTGTTTAATCAGTAGAGTCCGCTTTCTAACATTATTTGATTGCGGACCTCACGCGCCGTTTGAGCTTCCGTTGTGATGTTCATGCACAGTTCGTGATCCCTGAAAATATCAAGCATGTTACAAACGCAAAGAATAAGAGAAATTGTGATTCGAACCTGAAATCTCCCCATCCACCGTTGCCTTTCCTCAATTTATTCTTTTTAGTAACGGCGGCCACTTGTAAAGTCAACGCCGTTGGGAAAAAGTATTGTCGAGCGCCTCGCACGACTTTCTGCACTTTTGTTATCACTGAATTACTATAGCAATTGGCTTTTTTGTGATGAACGCCGCTGGAATTTAAATAAATTGTTAAAACTCGATTCGGATTTAATTAAATTATGTACGGACTGACCATTCGCCAATATGGAAAACACGAGGACCTCTCGCCACGAGCGCTTTGAGGCCTTTACCCTTCGGAGTGAGGCATTCTTGGGCCACTCTCTGCAGAGACCAGTCCCAATTGTAATCATCATAGGCACAGAAGGATTTAACGCAGGAGCGAAGCATATTCCAAGTATTTCTTGTGAAAGCCATACCCATATTGTGCCGACTCGACTGCCACGGACACACTTCAATCTGATAAAAAAAAATCAACCGTCAGTCCAACATTAAAAAAAAAAAAAATCACACACCAAGCAAAACTCATACAAAAGTGCATCTTAAAAATAAATAAAATGGAGTGCATTTTAAACAATTCATGCATTGGTTTATAAAACAAGCATCGGAATATACATCAACTAAAAAATAAAGCAATGGACGAGACAGAAAGACAGGATTTTTTTAAATGGTAAAGCGACGATGGAACCTTCTGGTGATATCCGTAGAGATGCGGCAGAAGATGATAGCCCCAGGTCTGTGAATAGCCGGCACTCCGAGACTTGCCCGCCTTGTTACCCTTCTGTTATCATTCCAACCGAACAAGCACGTTTGTTAAATACATAATGAAAATATTTGCTTTTAATTAAATACATTGTATTTATATTCAAAGCACTTCATCTGTCGATAAGCGATAATTTTTTTTACAAAGCGTGTGTGTATTTATTTATTAATTTTGAAAATTAGTATGTAAATCGAAACACAAACACGTGAGTACCAAAAGCGTTTGTTCCTTAATGTTTTTTTTTTTTAAAGCATATTTTAATATTATTAGGTTACCTTGTCTCCCATAGAATAATAATTGTAAGTCTTAAGATAAGTTCCTAGGCAAAGAATGTTGCAATTTGTGCAGTGTTTCTCCATCGCGGTGTTCATCATGTGGAGAACGTGGAGAAAGTCCTCGGCGACATAATGATCCTCTTCCAAGAACAAAACCAAACCTGCACAGAAATTTTATATAATTTGATGTATTCGAAATAAGAGTGCGGGAAGCGTTATTAACCGTGATAGTCTTTGGTGATTTGAAGCCCGTCGAATACCCTGTTAGTCTTCCACCACCAATGATGCTTAGTCTGCGTAAACTTAGCCTCTCGATAATGCCCGTATAAATCCGGATGGAGAGCGTTGATACATTTCTTCTTAATTGCCCTACAATTCACAAATTAATAAGCGAGAAATTAATTGTAATGGAATTTTTCAAAAACACGACTTACTCTTCTTTTTTCACATTTCTCGGACAGTCATTGGGATCTTCACCGGGAAATTGGTGAGGATGAGTCTGCAGCGAATGGGGGTAGAATATTTGCATCACCTTGAATTTTATATACAAATTATGAATCGGAAATAAAACACCATATATAAAAAAATTCAGCTAACCTTGCAAAAGTCAATACTTTGAACGAGATCGTTAATTTCTTCATCGTAAAAGTCGTGTGAGAATACCAACAATACATTCTGTATGTCCTTAGCTTGAGCAAGAGAAATTATGAGATGCCGCAAATAAGATATCCTATCGTGGACCTGTTTAATCGAAATTATTAATTGTATTGATAATAAAATAAATGAAAAATTTATTCGAGCGTACCTGCACAACGATTACGACCGAGTTGTTTTGAAGGGGACCGTAAACTTCCTCGTTGTTGACTGTCTGAAATAGATTGTAGCGTTTGATATTTCTGTTAATCTCTGAAATGTTCAAAGATGTTGTGGCTACTGCGTCCGGATTGCTGGAATTACCTAAACGATTTTATTAATATATACGACTGTGAATATGTGTGATTGTTATTACCATTGGTGGAATTGTTCTTCAGCTTCATGGCGAGGAATTTGTGTAAGCCGGAAGGTACCATGGCTAGAACCGCAGCCGAACTGTCATTCCCTGACAACGCCTCATCTGGAATTTAAACACCGATGATTACACACACTTCGGATGATGAAGAACATTTTTAAATACCTCCGTCTCCGTAGTTCCTGGCGGGATTTGTCAGCGACATTTCCAGCCACACAACGAAGACCAGCAGACCGGTGATGAGGAGCCGGAGAATGGCCGAACAGCGCATCCTCGGCATTCTACTGACTGAGCGCCGCATTTACGTCGGAGACACATCAATATGGCTACTGTATTCCCTCATTATGATCGTGGTAAAACAATTTCAAAATCTGAAACAAAGATATAAAAAAAAACAATAAAAAAATATATTTTTTTACACACGACTGTTCATTACTATTGAAGGTAAAAATACAGTATTTGTTTTTTCAAAATACTAAAAATTTTACATAGACTTTGGAATTTGAAACAAAAAAACATCATACGTATGAATTTTTATACAAGGGCGTATTTTGTATGTAAATTTTCTTATCAGATTGTGTGTTGCAAATAAAATTATTATAAAAACATCACCAACACAAAAAAAAAACAAATATAATCATCAAAATGCATAATATAAATTATTTAGTAATATACCAAATGGCTTGCGCTTCAAAGTGAAGTATATCTGTGGACAGATTCGACAATACTGCACCAGAATACAACACACTCGCACATTAAATTAGTACAGCTGCAGAATATTCTCAAAATGTTGTATTATAAATTAACAGAGACGTCCTCGAGTGTGTGAAAGATGTCACTGATTGTCAATTGATAGTTCATTGTTTGCCGGTTGATTGAGTATTCCACTCACACACTGTAAACAATGTACGTGTGATGCTCTACGTATTTGAGAGATTAATGATACACTAAAAATAATTCATCACACACAGTTTAATGTGGTGTGTATGCGTATGATAGGGAATTTCTAGAAATTGTGATAAACACATTATCAGAGTGCAACGAATTCAGTTTATATTTTAAATTGTCATTTCCTGTGTGATATGAGAGAAAAAAAAACAAAGTAACTTTTGTTTTTATTTAAATACGGAACTGTCAAAACTTTTAATAAATTAATTATTATAAGAAATAGATATAAGCTTAAGATGAACAAACTCACATCTATTTACTGCATTGACTAATTATTTTTTGATAATTCTATTTATTTGTCGATAATTCTATTTATTAGAAATCAACAAAGTGTCATATATTATATTAACATAAATTATACTTTTCATACTGATTGTAGTAATTTTTCATTTTACTGTATTACAGTTTAGGAATCAGTGGGGAATATTGATAAATAAAAATATTGCTACTATCTGCATTAAAAGCGTTTAGTTCGCCCTTCTATTTTCCGACGCTACATATAAAAAATACATTACTACTAATTCTAACTAAAATATTCAATAATTTAAAATTAGTGGAATAAGTGTATTTATTCGATAATTGTCGGATACATGTATTAAATTGCAAGTCATTTAACTTTGTTTTTTTATAAACGACATTATGAAATAATGTAGAATATGGATAGATAACAAACTGAATAAACATCCATAAGCTTATATAGTCCGAGAATGCTTTTATAATGCAGAAAGACAGTATGAAAATGGTGCAAAAGTATATTTTGGGGAAAATGTGAATGTTTTTTATTTTGTGGATACCCGATATGCAAGTGCATTATTTGTCACTAAGGAATTCTCAATAAAATAGATATTCCGGTACACGGCCAAAGTTTGGAATATTGCCAAAAACACTTAAGAGTGCTCCAGAATTGCCGACGGAGAACACTAAAAATCCAACTCACCCATTTTGTGAACGAATACTGCAAAATATTACACAATACATCTGATAACAAATTTATCACCATTGAATTATCTAGAGACAGACTAATCGTGATATTGTAATTTGATTCAGATTAGGAAAATCGTGAGACGGCGAATTTTCAATAAAGCGCATGTTTGATTTTTATTTAAATATACAATCTGGTGTTTCACACGTACAATTTAAATGCACTTTTATTTTCAAGGTGTGTCGTGAACGATAAAAAATAGCATCGACGACCTTGAAAATTATTAAATCAATTTAGATTTCGTCTATGATAATTTGAGATCGATTTTTATATTAAACAGATAATCGATACATGAAGTGTTATTCAAATAATGCTGTATACGTATAGTATTACCGAACACGGTGAAGAAATGCGTGGCTTGTGGCTTTATTTTTCTATTAGAGGCCATCACTACTTGACACCAATATGCAGTATTATCACCACTGGAATTTTACTATACACTGTCACTACAAAACATGACAGTTCTTTATCAATGTTGCCACTGTATATATATTATAATATATTCATACTATTTTAAATAATTAATCACCTGTATAAGAAAATAAACTCATTTTAAGAAAATTTATATTCAATTTTCTTTTACTTTGTTTTTGGAAATCTAAATAATACATCTAGAAGAATTCCTATATATTGACAGCTGGGTTTATGGCTATTGTCTATGGTCAAGTGTCAAATTGTAACTGCCAGACATCAACAAAATGCATTACTAATCTTGTAAGAACAACGATGAATTACATTCACAGGAAAGATATATGCGGCGCTTGTTTAGAGACCGAGATGTCCATTGTGAAAATTAGTAATTCCTCGATCAAACAAATATATTATTGCTTGACCAACGACTGCAAGGTAAGCTATTATTGTGTAAACCTTGTATCAATTTAACGGGTATTATTTGCAGGATGACATATTTTTATGCCGAAGATGTAAGTATATTATGTACAAAATGTCCGTTTTTCGAGATGTCTGTCTGCAGTCTTCTTTATTTTTATCGACGAATTGGGAGCAAGCAGCAGTCAGTATATTTGTATTTTTTCTTACTGAATAACAAAATTTAATTATTGATTTTTTTTTTAGATAAGTTTTGATGTTATCTCTGAAACAAGATCAAAATTCAATTCTCCTTATTCGTTGAAAGTATCAGAAACTATCCACACGATAGTGGGAAGTGAGGATGATGAAAGTGAAAGTATTAAAGTCAAAGTTGAAGATGACGCCAACGATGATGAGTTTGATTGCCCGCTTGCACATCTCGCTGTGAAGAAACTAAATGTCAATTTCAGCGAAGAACATCTCAAAGCTGAAGAATCCGATAGAGAATTAGATTTCGAACACACACTACTAGACTCTGACAGCTCTAATTATTTGAATAAGAGTAATCGGAAGCGGAAAAAGGTTAAAATTAAACAGAAACCTTCAAAGAAGGCTAAACACGACGATGTCTACAATGACACAGTCAAGATTACTTCAAAGAACACTATCAATCTCACAACGGAAGAACAGATCAAAGAATTGGAGGAAAGAAAGCTCAACAAAGACTTTGTGCAATCGCCATACAAATGTGACGATTGCGCATTGACATTCAAACATTCATTCTTTTTGGAAAATCATATGAAAAGACATGAAGAGGTGAATTTTTACAGAATACATATAAAAATAAATCTCGACTCAATTGTTCATTTCAGTCTCGAGGGGAATTGGAATGTTGGTTGTGCAAAATGAGATTTTCAAATAGCAGTAGTTGGAGATGTCACGAAAGAAATCATTCAATCCGACTCGTTTGTCACATTTGTCCTTACAAAACAAACATTAAACTGCGCCTGCTCAATCATTTAAAATGGCACGCTGGATTCTCATACACTTGTCGTATATGCGGCAGTACATTCCCGTTAGTAGTTTTATAATAAAAATCTCATATTTGACATGTTAAAATCTCGGTAATTTGTTTCAGTAAGAATCATTTGTTGGAAAAGCACGAAAAGCTTCACAGACACGAGGGTTTATGTTGTCAAGAATGTGGTAAAGCATTCAAGAGTAAAGAAGAACTAGATTCGCATCAGCAGTGAGTTGATTATATTAAAAAAATAAATAAAAATTCTAAATGTATGTGTATAATTTGTAGTGTTTCTTACACTTGTGACATTTGTAATAAAGTGTGTCGAAGCCGAGCAAATTTATTCAATCATCAGCAAACACATATGGAGAAGAGTAACCAGCATTATTGTGTCGAGTGTAATGTTTATTTTAAGACAGAATACAATCTCAGCAATCATTTCAAGTCATCTTCCGTCCATAAGGATCCTTCGTTGCTCAAGTAAATGTACATGTTTATTTATACAATATAGTTTTTTTTAATTTTTAACTGAAATGCAGGATAAAATGTGATAAATGTCCGAAGAGATTTGAAAATGAAGACCAGCTTTCTTCTCATATTCAGACATCTCATGAAAAAGTCGCTCGGCATTCTTGTGAAGTGTGTGGCGCTCATTATGTTACTAAACAAGGTTTGAACTTCCATCGCCGGAAAGCTCATCAAGGCTACGTGCTCCCTTTAAAATATGAATGTGCATCTTGTGATAAGAAATTCACTGTAAGTTCGAAAAAAATATTTAAATACTATTATCTAATTTACAATAATTATATTAATTTATAGACGAAAGTATGTTTGGAGAACCACACTAGAGCACACACAGGTGAAAGACCGTTTGAATGTAGTCAATGTGATTGGAAATTCACACAAAAGTCTTCACTGAGGACTCATATTAGACTGAAGCATCTGAAAATACATCGCAGCGGAGATAAGAGAGTTAAGACTGAAGATATTGAAAAAAAGAGAAAAGAAGCCACCGTATTTAACACGCTAATTCCCAATAAATTGATTGAACAAGTTTTCCCAGTGAGGTCGGCGAATCAATCTGATATTCTCACCACCGTAATTTACCAAAGCCAAACTGCTGACCATTATCCATAATAAATTTATCAATATGATCATTGTTTTCCTTCAACGTGTGTACACAAAATTCTCAAACTGTAAATAAAACAATATCTCAACTGACTTGTAATTGGAATTTGATCTTACAATACATGATGAATCATCAAATGTTTTGCAAATATGCAGTCTTGCATTAATCTAAACAAGTTTCGCTTTCAAAGATAACTTGTTTTCCAAAATAGGCGCTAGTCCTGAAAAGCACACATTCTCAGCTCAAAAACATGTAATTTTTTATAAATAAATAGAAAAGGGGTAGGAAATGCAAATACATAAATGGCAGCATACGTTAATTAGTGGCAACACTGGATCAGTTGTTTCATATCGAATGTCAGTTGGAGTTGTAGCAGTCCAGGATAATTTGGATGTATAATATCCTAGCGCCAAGTATTTACTGCTTTAAATGTTGATATTAATAAAGTGAGTCTCTGTGCAGTTAAATGACTGATTACTTGTGTTAAGTCAGCATGTGGAAGGCACAGTCGTAATTATTGATAATATTTACAGGTTTTGACGATGAGTGATCCGCACAATGAAGAACAAGTCACCACTGACTATGAGGAGAATCTAGTGGGCGGGGTTGCCACGATTGCGGCCGTTATACAGTATGGTGATGACTACAACTCAGCAGATCAGTCTCTCCTGCAAATAATGCCACTGGGCTTCTTCAATGTTGCGCAGTTGTCCATCAACACGCAGCCAATACCGCTGTCCATCGTAAGCACGGAACATTCTTCAGTAATGGATCATTATTACACGAGACGCTCATTGCCTGCTGATGCTCAAGACATTCCCCATGGTGAAGATTATAATTTAGAAGATGCGGGGAACCAGAGCGATGCCTCTGTGGAAGAAGTTGTTTTCTCCCCACCCGTACAAGAAGTAGATGATGAAGTAGTAGAGGTGGAGTCAGAAAATGAAACAAGTTCCAGTTCACCACCACCGAATGATACCACATCACTCGAGGCAGAATCACCACCGTCACCGATTTTAATACCTACTCCTCAACCTCCGATCGAAGAAAACACAAGGACTATTAAAAAACGACCCTTAGAAAGCGAAGAATCTGTTAGTAAGATGGCTAAATTTTCATCGAAAATTGAAAATGATAATGACGGAATCACCTGCCCCATCTGTTTAGAGAATTGGAATAATATCGGAGAACATCGACTCACGGCTCTCAAATGCGGGCATCTCTTCGGTAGATCTTGTATCGAGAAATGGCTGGCCGGGAAGACGAGGGTGACTCGATGCTGCCCGACTTGCAAGTCAAAAGCTAATAATAATGACATGCGGTTCATTTACGCCAACAGATTAGTCGCCTGCGATACTTCCGAGATTGAAGTCATCAAAACCGAGTTGGAAACCACCAAGCACTCGAGCAAAAAACTCGAGCATGAACTCGCACAGAACAATATCAGATTAAAAATGTACCAATCGAGGATCAGCGATCTCGAGAGAACGGTTCACATGTTGAAGTCGCAGCGGTTGGAGACTATAAATAGTGTAAAGGAAAAGAATTGGCGGTTTTCAATGGAAACCAACATGGAGTTAGTCAAGGATAAGAGTTGTAGAGTTTTCACTTTCAACAAACGAAATGAACGCATCTACGTCTCTCAGCAGTCATTATCTCCATTATTTCCCGGATACGGTTTAAGAGTTGTCGATGTACAGAGGAAAAAATTGGATAATTTTATATATCTACACCCAAAGCCGATTAGAGACGTTACTTATTCTGATAAAAATAATATGTTAATTTCCGTTTCTCTGGATAAAACAGTTAAACTCATATGTAATGACACTATTATTAATAGTATACAGTCGTCGACTTTGCTTTGGTCTTGCTGTTGGGATCGAGAAGAGAGTAATCGGTTTTACGTGGGTGGCTGCGGAGGAATTATTCAACAGTTTGATATTCGACAAACATCCAGGAGTATATGCGATATAAAATCACCCGATGTGACTCCTGTGGCTTCTATAGTGTATGTTCCCGGCGGAATACTCAGCTGCCAATTGCATTCCCTCCGAGCTTACAAGAAAGGCTTAGTCAATTTCGATGGAGATCATTTGCCATTAGAAGGACCTTTTATTTGTGCCTCTTACGATACTCACACTCAACAGATCCTTGTGAGCTGCAGACCGTCGGCGACGTATCCTCTGACTCGTCACATCGTCTGCCGCTTGGACATTAATGAAGATTTTGATTTTTTGGTTGATAAAGTCTACGAAGGCGGCCATTCGCAGTCGAACATGGCGAGGTCCGCCTTTCTCCGCCTTACAAACGAATGTGTTTCTTGGATAGCCGCCGCCAATGAATCTGACAAGGTGATAAACGTGTGGGACATTAACAAAAAGAAGTTGATTCACAATCTTTCCACGTCAGACAGCATCGTGGACATGTCCGGCCTGCACATCAACCAAAATCTATTTCTCACCACGTTGTCGCAGTCCCGGCTGAGACTGTACGCGGCTACCGATTCCAACACCTGAAATACTCAGTTACCGACCACAGAATTCCCAACCGTCAAGACTGATATGGGTTTCCTTCAAAATCCCGCCGGATTGTGATATTAGCAATTTTACAATGGATGCATTTTTATATTTTTTACAAGTGGTAGCACGGTTTATATATTCTATTCATACCATCTGTAAATATCTACTACCTCGGAAGTGTCCTTCAATATATATAAAATTATCTGTATAATTTTATCAATGTTAATTTATTATGTAAATATTCAACAATAAATGTTTAATTTCGACATAATTTAATGGTTTTTTTTATTACTATTTTTGACATCAATATAGTATAATAATTTAAAACAAACAAAAAAAAAGCCTTTGGAATGAGGAGAACTTAAAAATTATCTTAGTTACATTTTTGGAAGCCACTGATATTATGGCAACATATAATTGGTTTCATGTAAAGATTAAGTATATAATATGTAGAAGTACATAAAAAATATGAGAACTTTGAACTTGTACGAAGCTGAAAACGGTTTATAAATGTTTCGAAAACACTCCTTTCAAAGGTATCCATTACATTAATATTTTAATCACAGTCGTCCTTTGTAACTATCCGGGCCATCTTGAATTTCCGATTGATCGAGCGGATGATAAAAAAACTGACCGCATTCACCACAAACATGCATGCAAACGTGCAAAGTATCCCGATGCCGACGTACTCTCGGGTCAACCGCCGGAGGAAGATGTCCTGTTATGGTCTCTCGCAGAACTCGCAGGTGCCGGTGTCCCGATTATCCTGGTTGAGTTGCTCGTTGAAGAAGAAGTACAGCATTGAGAATAATATTATGACGGTGAGTGTGAGGTGGGCCATTTCGATGATCTTCACACTCCTTAATTGGGCATCGAGGGTCTCTTGACTCCGTTTCATAGTCGAGTACAACTCGGTGAGTTCCATCAGTTTGTTCGATTCGTTTTGATTTTGATCGGAAGACAGGGCCATGTTTCCGTTCTTCAGAATGACATTACTAGGGAAGCTGCATCTCAAGCGATGCTGTTCAGCCGTGGCTATATTGGAGTCTTTCCACAACTCGGTTAATTCATTTGTAGTCAAATCCAGCTTTGTGATTATTTTACACATTATCAAAAATTTCTCTTTACTCAGCGTCGAGTATTGGTAGCCGTCGAGAAGAGTGATGGTTATCGTCTGACTGTTTCCGGGATAGAGAGTGCCCATGTTAGGACGCACCCTGAACTTTTCCGGAGACGTAGTCTTAATTTTATAAGATAGATTTCCATCGTGTCCGTTTTTAAGTGTGAACTTGCCTATGGTTTCTGCGCCATCCTTTGCAAATATAATACAATCGTTGGGAGTGATTATCAGCTTTGAGATGCCGTTTATTGAACTCGGTGGGTTTTCATTGGTGGGCGTGGCCAATTCTGTGAACGTTACCTTTTTAACTGTGTTTTCAGATAGCCAATTACCCACACTAGGCTCAGATACAAATGAATAAACATAATCATCTTCTCCTCCCCAGCAAGTGAGAGATGTTTTAGGAGGTAAGTAATTTTTAATATCATTTTTACCGAGGAACTGCATTTTCGCCACTGCTTTGGGAGGCATTAGTAATTTAATAGCATTGAAAGCAGCCTTCAGCACCCACGGCATTTCGTAGATAATTATATAATTCAGATAATCCGGGTAGTAATACTTGAAAAGATTGATCAAATACTTTGTGAAATCCATATCCATATTGGATAATCCTGTACCCTCCATATCGAAAAGAACGGAAATTTTCCTATGCTTGTCGACTCTTTCAAGCCTTTCGAACCAATAAAGAATGCAACGTTTAAGTTCCTCCGAGTCCCTTTGCCCTTTAGTGTGTTTTTTACTCTTAAAAATGAACACTTGGTATCCGTCCTTATCTAAGCATCTGGGAAAGAAGAGTCCTTCTTCCATATATAACATATTCAGATTAGATTCGCTGATGCTGCTGACGGCATTGACTTTCCTCCACACCAAAGTCTCCACCATCATATTGCAAGCAAGTTGAACATCTCCTTCGTGGTGTTCAATAAATTTATTAAGCCATGTGTCATCTTTAATCCGCTCAACGTCAGCCGGGTGGGGCGGTCCATCCAAATTAGGAAGACCGGCTTCTATTTTTTGGCTGATAAGCTGACGGAGCTCTTGAATCTGCGATGGATTTACTACAGCCATATTGATTGAATTCTTATTACTTTATGAACATGGCAAACAGATCTGAAACAAATATATTTTTTTTATAAATAAAAAATAAGTACAAAGTGCAAAAGTTGAGTGATTATCAATATGAGATTCTGTTTTTATCTGTACACAAGACAAGTTATTTATTATTGAATATAAATAATGAATATTACAGAAAAAATGCTGTAATTATTTTACAGAAACTTCAATAATATTTGATACGTAGTATGACCTTTAAACCACACATTGATTCAGTGAAAAAAATGAACCCTTTAAGATACCGCCACATTGACCTTGGCCAAAACGAGTTTGCTACATTGAATGATAATCATGATTAAGTACCGAGAAATGTGTCTTCGAGTATTCAAGATGCAGCGAGAGAGAGATCAAGAGGCGGAGACTGAAAAAGAGTAGGTAGTTTCGTGCACGAGTATTGGAGCAACTCCTTGCGATAATACTGCGGTATTGATATACCAAAATGTCACTCTGAACTCTACATTCATAAATATCAGTTTTGCATATTTTTTTTATACTGCAATGTTAAAAATATTATTGATAGACATGTTTTCAGTTTTCGCTGTATTCACAACATATTTTCCACGACCATGGTTGAATAGATTTTTGGAGTACATTTCAAATTGAGCCAACCCATTCTTCAGATTTTTTCAATATTCATAATTGTACACATTTGATTATTGTTTGAACCGTGAAAATATTTATTTAATGTGAACTCTTTTAAAATATGGCAACACTGGTGGCATATGTCGAATGTCGTGAATGTGAGTTGACAATAAAGACACATCATGGAGAATAATTATTCTGGATGCACTGACATTGACAGGAAGAATATCAGCGGAAACTTATCGCAGTTCCTAGAACAACCACCACCCATTGATAAAACCACTGAAAACGGGGAAATTAAGAAGAGGAAGAGGAAAAAGAATAGGAAAGCTAAGAAGACAGAAAACAATGATGAAAACAGCACACAAGAGGAGGCTAAAATTAACAATGCTGATAATAAAGTAGCAAAAGAAAAACAAATAAAAACCGAAACCCAACAAGAAATAAAACCCAATCAAAATGTAAAGAAGAAGAAACCTGCTCCGAAGGTATAAACAACATAACAATGTAGCAAAATTTGCACAATTACTATTGAACGATTTTTCTATAATCTTCTAGGGGCCAGTATTGACACAGTTTGTGGCCATAGATTATGCGGTTATTGGAATTGATATTAACGGCAAACAAAGCATACTTGCGAGGGCTCCCTTGGACGGCAGATTCGGAGATTGTATATATGATAAATTTATTAAGCCTGAAGAAAGAGTCACTGATCAATGGTAAATGTCCATTTAATCTTTGCATTAGAATATGAGCCATGCTGGTAGTATTGGTGTACATTACTAATACGTATTAGCAAAACCTGTCTTAACTCTACATTCGTGAATATCAGTTTTTTTATACTGCAGTGTTAAATTTTTTTTGCTAGACATGTTTTCAGTTTTCGCTGTATTCACAACGTATTTTTCATGACCATGGTTGAATAATTTTTTTTATTTGTGGGGTACATATCGAATTGAGCCAACCAATACATGGTTCATTACAAGCAACATAATGATATGTTCAATGTTCACATTTACACATATTTTATTATTCTTTAAATATTTTACCGTTAAATTATTTATTGTGAACCGTTTCAAAATATGGCAACACTGGTGACATGTGTCGAATGTCGTGAATGTGAGTTGATAATAAAGACATCATGGAGAATAATTATTCTGGATGCACTGACATTGACAGGAAGAATATCAGCGGAAACTGGTCGCAGTTCCTAGCACAACTACCACCCATTGACAAAACCACTGAAAACGAGGAAATTAAGAAGAGGAAGAGGAAGAGGAATAGGAATAGGAAAGCTAAGAAGACAGAAAACAATGATGAAAACGGCACACAAGAGGAGGCTAAAATTAACAATGCTGATAATAAAGTAGCAAAAGAAAAACAAATAAAAACCGAAACCCAACAAGAAATAAAACCCAATCAAAATGTAAAGAAGAAGAAACCTGCTCCGAAGGTATAAACAACATAACAATGTAGCAAAATTTGCACAATTACTATCGAACCATTTTTCTATAATCTTCTAGGGGCCAGTATTGACACAGTTTGTGGCTATAGATTGTGAGATGGTTGGAATTGGAATGAACGGCAAAGAAAGCATACTTGCAAGGGCTTCCTTGGTGAACAGTCTTGGAGATTGTATATATGATAAATTTGTTAAGCCTCGAGAAAAAGTCACTGATTATCGGTAAATGTTTATTTAATCTATGTATTAGAATCATTTTACATTCATTGTTTTATTTTCAGGACTCCTGTAAGTGGTATTAGAGCATCAGACTTAGTCAACGGTGAAAGCTTCGAAGTCGTTCAAAAGGAAGTAGCAGATATTTTGAAGGGAAGAACTCTCGTCGGCCATTCCCTCAAACATGACATGGAAGTTTTATTTTTATCTCATCCGAGAAAAAAGATACGTGACACCAGCAAATTTAAACCGTTTAGAAATGTATATCCTTAATGTGATTTTTTTTTTTATATAATGTTTTTAAACAATTATTATTATTTTAGATAAACAACGGAAAAACTCCGTCACTACAACTCTTAGCAAAATTAGTCCTCAATACAGAAATTCAAAAGAGTGAGCATAACTCCATCGAAGATGCTCGGGTAGCCATGCAATTATATCAATCACATGCAAAAACTTGGGAAGCAAAAATGCACGCCAATGATCGTGACAGGAAAATCTACAACCAAAAGAAGTCATTAAAAAATAACAAAAAAAATACACCCGCTCCAACGACCAAAACCGCCGAAAGGGGCCAATCAATGACAATTAATGTAAATATTTCATAATACATTTCTCATACAATAAATTTATAATTAAATTCTGTCAAAAGTAGTGTTTATTTCAACCACATAAAAAGTGTTCTGTAAATATGATATTATTATCTCAATATTGATTTATGCGAAATAAATAGGTTAAGCATTATACTTTTTTTTTTCAATTAAAAACATATGTTTCACTGCATTAAAAAGATGATTGTTTTTATCTTTTTAGTTTTTTTCCATACGTTCTCAGCTGATTATTATTCTCTGACTGTATCTTCGCATGTGTTTGTAGGTGTCTTCGTAGACTTTCGGCCGTCTGTAATGAGAATTTGTAAGAATTATATACTTGCTGGAATTATATATGTTTTATATCATACCATAAATATTTCCCTGCACACATTACACTGAAAATTATGCCTATGTCGCTGGTGGTGATCCAAGAATTCTTGAGATACATATTTATTTTCACAATGTTGACAAGAAACCGTGGCCTTGCGTTGGAGTCGTATACGACTTGAGGGTTGTATTTCATTATTAAAACATTTTGAATACACCTGGCATTTGCATCTGTAAAAATAATTCATATAAAAAAGCCATTAACTATAATATTATTAAAACTTAGCTTAAATCCCTCTATGGTAATCAATTGAGTCTACACATTGTTTCAAATGACATGCTGCATTCTTCACAGTATTTTTTCATGCTATTTACACACATATATGCTTTTTTAGTGCA
The DNA here is from genome assembly GCA_022606485.1 of Agraylea sexmaculata. Lineage (NCBI taxonomy): Eukaryota > Metazoa > Arthropoda > Insecta > Trichoptera > Hydroptilidae > Agraylea > Agraylea sexmaculata. Next base: position 17,705 of record JAGTTH010006013.1, on the reverse strand, counting down.
GTTAATTTCCGCATTCGCATTATAAACTTGGCGCAAACCATTACAAAGGCTAAATTTAGTTTTAAAACATATTAATATGATTCAAGAATGTATTAATCAGTTTTCCATTTTCAAACGAAGTGTAATTCATTTGTTTGTGTCAAGCTTCACAATATTGGAATAAACAAAGGACCTTAAATATAAAAAAGGAATGTGGGTTAACGTGTTTCAGCCCACAGGGATCTACGGGGATCCGTGATCACGGACAAGATTAAACAAATACGCAATTCTGCCGCGGGCAGTCGTAGCGAGCGGTTTTTTGCACTTGTTTCCTGTAAAAGAACATTAGTTTTAATAGTTTTTGGTGGCGGCTCCTACAAAACATTTTTTTTTTTTTCGCTATAAGTTCGGTGTTTATTTTCAACCATGAATACTAAAACTGATCCATCAAAACGAAGGTTTGAATCCAAAAATGGGATTGATGGGAGTGTCAGTTGAACGATTCCGATATCTTGGCTGCGATTATGGAATTAGATACTGATGAAGATTTTGTAATAAACTTATTTTAAAGCATTACGTGTTTAATTTCTATTTAAACCTATTCAATATAAAATATAGATGGAATAATGATATTACGGATCCGTTGGATATTTAAAAATGGGAAAAAAAGACCACAAAAATTGTTTTTTTTTTAAAAAATAATTTTATTAGTAATAAAGACACTTATTACTGCTGGAAACAAGAAAAAAATTAACTGACGTTTTCTAGATGAATCGCATTTTAATGCCGGCAGTCAACGTGTTGAATTTATAATTAGCAGTAATTTTAACTGTAAACAAAGTCCTGTCCATATATTTATTGAAATATAAACCCTTAATACCTTTTCCGATAAGCCCGGTGCATATTTCTCCATACATTTTTAACACCCATTAGTATTTTCATTCATCTCATTGGCAATCCATTTATTTGGTTAATTTATTAATAATATAAGAGAGAAAAACTGTGTAGTTCAACAAAAAATTAAATTACTGGACCACAAGATTGATAATATACAATACATCTTAGAATTTTAATTTTAGTTAAATAATATCACAATTACATATAATGTGATTAAAATGTAATATTACTAAATGGTGGCACAACTTTGTGGCATTAACGATTACGATATTGGGTGTTTTTAATGTGACGAGAGAATATTTTATTTGCAATGCTCAAAAAAAAAAAAAAACAATGTTATTTGAGTGTACTTCATAATAATTTAATAAATATTTTATACATATAATTACTACAACTAAATACACACTAATTATAGTTGTGAAATAGTCTGAAACAAGGATCTAGACAAAATCCCGGTTGGTCTGGGCAATCCAAGCATAAGTATATAGTGTCTTTGCGTTGTTGATGTTGAATCCAACAATATTTACACCGTTTTCTTTTTTTCCTGCTGTCCTCTTTAGGACCGAAACTTGGAAAATGGATTTTATTTTTGACCGCCAGCGGAAGTGGTTGTAACGATTCATCCGTAAGTCCATGTCTAAAATTGTAGTCTTAATCTTTTACTATAATTATACATGTAAAAACTAGACTATGTGTATCGGATTGATTATATTATTCGCCTTCAAGGTTTAATTATTTCATACCTCCCTCGATTATTTGTGGTTATAGCTTATCGATGAGCTTTCCACTTTTTTTTATGGGCATTACATGAACAAATCCATTACGCTAATGCGGTTTACTGGTTTCTATTTTCATTATTCACATATTTCACAACATACATAAAACATTTAGAATATTTACGGACAATGTGGTCATGTAAAAATCAAAATTGTAATAACAAACAAACAACATACAAAAGCAAATACATATATTATTATTAACAACATCAAACTGATAGTGTGTTAATAATTCATTCCATTATTTGAGACAAAAATTACTATTAGTAATAAATAGCATGCCTAAACGTGCTAGAGCTGAGTATACGAATAGAGCTTGGCAATATTGATGTACACCAGCTCTATTTGTATACGCACACACTCTATATTGAATATGGCTATAACTTTTAATATGTGATAATAATATAATCTTACAGATTTTTTGTTGTACTCGATCCGGCAGCTTCAGGTAGACAATGTTGAGATAATCCTTTGTGTATATCCAGAAGTCGAACAGACCTGATAATATTATACAAAATTAATTATTTGGCAATGTATGTGATAAAATGCAAACAACTTACGAGAATACTTCTCCGCATGTTTCACAAATATGGGTGATTTCAGCGTGCCACTGCAAATGCCGACTTAGACGTTGCTTCATCTTTGTTTCGTATGGACATAAATGACAATAAAATCGGACCGCATGGGATTGCAAATGGATATTGAGTAAATTTATGTCCGAGAATGTCATTTTGCAAAGCCAACACATTAAATCACCTCTGGTCTATAATGAAATAAAATATTTGGATTATAAGTATTTATGGTGGAATGCAGGAAATACTTACACTGCAGTGTCTCTCCATGTGCATATCTAATTGGGTTTCATTTTTAAATATCATAATGCAATCGTCACATTTATAAATTGCTTGAACGAAGTCTTTCTGTAGTCGTAAATTGTCATATTCTCGCATTTGCTCTTCTTTACTGAGGGTGAGTATATTCTTAGCGGTGATTTTGAAATTGTCACATAAATCAGTCCTCATCTTTTTCGCCTGACTAGTATCGGGTGGTTTTTTGGTCTTCACTGCTTTCGGAGCTACAGAAGGTCCTTCAGTAAGCTCTATTGGAATGATTTCAGTTGTTGTACCGTTGGTTTCCAGGTGATAAGGAGAAATGTCGATTTCTTCTTGCTTTAACTGCAGATCGATATTATCACATGGGGAATAATCAGATTCCATCATTGTCGTAAAGTCTTCGTTTGACGATAAACATTCGATTTTGATTTGTGTATCGTCAAAATTATTTACCTCGATAGGTAGATCGATTTCATTAGCTAATCCAATGTTATCTTCACTATTACAATAGGTCGTGTGTATGGTTGACGATTGATTCAATGGAAAAGGTGACTTAAACTTTGACCTGACTTCTGATATTACATCCTCACTTACCTAAAAGCGTTATAATTATTAGATGGATAAATTATCTATCCAATCATATAAATAACAATCACTAACTGCATTCTCTTCCCATGATTTCGTTAAGAATATTGAAGACTGAAGACAGTTTTCTTTAAATAGTGCGATTTTTTGTATGATATTTTCACATTTCCAGCACAAAAGTATTTTGTCAGCATCCTGAAAACGTTCGATAGTAAGTTTGTTGTTATTGTGGATATGTTCTTTTGTTATGGTTACCTTGCGAACAAAAGACAGGGAATAATACATCTGTTTGATTGAATTATCATTGATTGGTACAAGGGGCAGACTATTTTCCAAACAAGATGCGCATATAGATTCTTTGGTAAGGTATTTCATGTTGACGACGCCGATTTTCGCCAACAATTGACAGTTCACCATAGACAAGCGTGTTGCCTGTGGCGCCGTTTACGAATAATAAAATATATAAATATTGGCTCATGCGAAAAATCTGGCGTTTACTCATTTATTATTTATCGGACGACTATAAATGCACTATATCACATCATTAATTTGCATATTAATTTTTTTTATTTATTTATTTTACATGTGAAACAAATTTACGGCTTATAGATATTATTGTACTAATGAATACGGAATGGCTATAAGTTGGTTGATGAGGTTTCTATTATTGAATTCAACCAAAAATCCAATCATGCATATCGGTGCTTGTTGTTCCATAATTATGCTAATAAATCATAAATGTTGGATTTTTTTAATTTTTATTACAAATTTGATTGTGAAACATCTGCTGAAATTAAATTTTTTGCTTTGAGATGTTTGAGTTTAACATGCGTTCTTAAAGCTGATGAATGACTGAATTTCCAATCGCACTGCTTACACTCAAACGGTCGCTCTCCAGTGTGTGTACGGGAGTGGTTTTTCAGCAGTGAAGAAGTCTGCAATGAAATTATATATGTATATTGAACGATTGATTATTTATATTGTGAAAAAACTCACTGAGAATTTTTTGCTGCAAGTGGTACACTCATACTTCAAAGGCAATACAAAACCTTGATGGACTTTACGACGGTGGAAATTCAAGCCGTGTCTGGTGACGTAGCGAGCCCCACATATCTCACAAGAAAACCTCGCAATTTTCTCATGAAAAGATTGCATATGAGACAAGAGCTGTTCTTCTGTCTCAAAACACTTTGTGCACTTTTCGCATTTATACCTGAAATGGTGGAATTTAAAATTAACAATAACATTTTCATATAAAATATTATACCTCAGTAATGATTGATCTTTATGAGCTGATGTAGATTTGAGATGATAATTGAGGCTATACTCAGACTTGAAATAAGTATCGCATTCTACACAATAATTTTGCTCGCTCTTTGTATGAACCTTCTGATGTTTGAGGAGATAAGCTGGACTACTACATACAAAATTACATTTCTCGCAAGTCACACTAAAAATATACATTTATTATTTAATACATCTACTGCTAATGCTTTATTAAAATATATAAATCTCACTGATTTGACGGGTTTGATCCTTCTGCTTTTGGTACATCAAATCTATGCAACCGTTCATGTTTCTCAAGTAGATGATTCGCTCTATTAATAATTAACAACAGATACAAAGAGACCAATTTTGATGAAAAATACTGTTACACTCTTTATGACATAGAGTTAATAATATAAACTTACGCAAATGTATCACCACATATTCTACAAGTATAAGAATACCCAGCGTGCCATTTTAAATGCCGGAGGAGTCGTACTTTAGCATTGGTTTTGTATGGACATATATGGCAAACCATACGAACGGAATGAATCCAAACGTGACTTTTCCGAGAACCTTTGTTTGAGAATCTCATTTTACAAAGCCAACATTGCAGCTCACCTCGCGACTGGATAATATAAAATAATATATTAATAACAAACAATTGGTTAACGATATGTATATAAAAAAATTGTACAATATCATGTTTCTTCATATGGTTTTCTAGATAAAAATTATTCTTAAATGTAACGGCGCAATCATCACATTTGTAAGGCGCTCGAATGAATTCTTCCCTTTGCTTACGTTCTTCCAACTCACGCAGCTGGTCCTCTTTACTAAGATGGCTTAAATTTCTATCAGTGATTTCAACACCGTCTTCAGACTCTTCAACGGTGACTTTCTTCTTTTTAGACTTTTTCAAAGATTTTTTTCTACGCTCTTTGGTTTTATTATTTGCGTCACACTTGTCATTCGGTAATGCTTCAACTTTGATACTTTCAAGCTCGTCGTGATCTTCGGAATAATAAGAAGGACTATCGATATAATCTTCATATTTTAGATTAACCAGCGGATCTACGTTCTCATATTTAACTCCAGAAACTTCAAACTCAATATGATTATCATCGTCGATTGAGGTATGGATGATTTCAGATTGACTCAATGAATGTGCACCGTTTAATAATGGTTTATTTTCAAGCAAATTATCAGTTTTGATCTATAATTAAACACACGATTACTACAAATAAACCAATTGATTGAATATAAATAAATACCTTTCCACTGTCCAGATATGTCGTCAAAAATAAACAAGATTGGAGACACAAGTCTTTAAATGAAGATATTTTTTTTATAATATGTCTGCAATTAATGCAGAGATATATACATCCGTCATCCTAAAATATTTTACGGAAATACAATATGATTTTTTTAGATAGATGTTATAAATACTTTATCATATTTTAAAGTCAATAGATGATAAAGCTCCTCGATGTAGTTATCCTCAACTTTGGCGATTGAAGTATTAGTTTCCAAACATATTCGACATATTTCTTCTTGGCTTATAAATTTCATATTAAATTTTATGAATTTTTACATGTAAATTAGTTAAAATTCCATTATTAAGTGTGCGTATAAAATATTTTCTGTCAAAACACCCGTCTGACAGTTGACCATTGACAATCAAAACAATAATATTATACATACATAAATAGTGTTTTTTAGAAAGAAAATACAATTTTTACTTTAATTTGCATTTTCGATAACTTTATTTAATTAAACGAGTGGTGGTTAGCGGAATGTGTTGTAAAATCGTTCGTAAACTAAAAATTTCATCAATATGTTTAATTAATTATGCCATGTTTAAAAATGCCAATAATTAAGAATATACCGCGAATACCCCTAATTGGTCATATTGTCAATTTATACTTGACAACATACATAATGATATTGGTATTATCAGACACTATTTTTTCTTCTTCTAAAAAATAAGTTGAAAGTCTCAAATTAAAACACAAATAATTCAATCTATTACTTTAATATTGTGAGATATACACACTTTATCGATACATTCTAAAAGAGCTCCACAATCATTTCCTGGTAAAGCAAGCATCGACTTTTTGAACGATAGTCATCAACAGAACCAAGCATTTTAAAAAGTACATTACGATGTACTTTTTAAAATGCTTCATACCATAATTCTAGATACGTCTAGAATTAATTATTAAAAATGTTAATCAAACAAACCATTCATCATGACGTGTGCCCAAGCTTATTCTGGTATAATTAACGTGTGTTTAAACTTTATAACAAAAAAAAACAAAACATATCGATTTACAATAGTTATGAGTTTAATTAGTTCCGAAAAAAACGATATAACGTTTCATATAAAACTTTTCTTGAACCCATTACCCATAAAAATAGGCAGATATGTTTTCCTCTGTGATGTTATGTACAGGGGAAAGATCGTTTATTTTTTATTATTACTTATTTAGCGAGTGTTATCGACACCACAGATATTAGAAGGCACACTAATTGTCTCACTCAGACTCGTCTGTTTGGTCCGCTATCTTGATATTTATATGTATATCGGGCATTCTTATCGGCGGTAACGGTTTTATATGTTTTAAGAAATATATATTTCATGGAAATTTGAAAACGTGGAAACAAAAATGTAATAACTTACTTTGTATTAAAAGACCTAAGACTTTGTTTGTAGAGGAAATGTTAAATATACAATATGAAATTACTTACCAACGGCTGTGATTGTACAATATAACCAATCACAGCCGTTATTTGATAATTCGATTATTTACGTACATATAATTCTGAAATAATAATATACTGTGGATATCCCGTGCAATTTTCCATCGCCGATTAGTTTTAAACTAAGCTGGTCGTATTTTTTTGTTAATAAATATGTTAATTGTGTGTGTAATTAGTGGTTCATGTCCCGAACGGTGCATTTTTTGTAATGTCTTTCAATAATTGTTGAAAATATAAATTTAAATGAAATAAATACGCGAGCTTGATTGCAAGAATGACGGCGCAAGTGAACTTGTAAACATCATCGAACAATTCGGCTTAATGCCGCTCAACTTTCTTTTTTCTCGTCGGCCACACTCGATAATAGTCTCTAATTATATATGCAATAAGGCGTATAGTCGTTCACAACGACGTCGAATGAGCTGGCCCGATTACAAAATCGACGTTACTTTTCGATTTGACCAAAACCCGCTTCTGTTATACAAAAATTTGTAATAAACGTTATAAAATGATTACGACATTTATGAAAAGTTAGATTGTGTAATCACATATTCGAGGCATTTAACGGATATACATATATTAATTAATTAGATTTAATATCCAAGTATAGCAGTAGTTTTGCGTTGTGACAAATCACGGCCATTCATGTACATGACTTTAACTTACCGTCAAGTAATTGTAGCGATAGTTTATCATCTTCTTAATAATTTTGTAGAATAAATTACAGATTTAAGACATGCTAATTTAATAACAGCCATAATTGGTCACAAGGACAGCTTCTTGATCTAATTTCGTTAAATAATAAATATTATAGTCTTTTGGTGTGTCAAATCACGGCCATCCATGTACATGACAGTTTATCGTCTTCTTTATCATGTTTCTTTTATGTTTGTAGAATAAATTACAGACTATAGACATATTTAGTAGTTATTAATGGCCGTGATTGGTCAAAATTCAATATAAAAGCACAGCTTTTTAAGCTTATTTCGAAACAAAATAAATATTTTAGTATGGCTGTGTGACCAATCACGACCATTAATGTGCATGACTCTACAGTACATGACAGTTAATCGTCTTCTTCATCATGTTTCTTATATTTGGACAGTAAACTACAGATTTAAGACATGTTAATATATTGACGACAGTGATTGGTGTATTATAGTGTTGTGGTGTGACTAATCACGGCCATTCATGTGCATGACTACAATACATGACAGTTTATCGTGTTTTTTATCATGTTTCTTATGTTTGTACAATAAACTACAGATTTAAGACTTGCTAATTTATTAACGGCAGTGATTGGTGTATTATAGTGTTGCGATGTGACCAATCACGGCCATTCATGTACATGACTCTACCATATTTGACAGTTTATCGTCTCTTCATCATGTTTCTTACGTTTGTACAGTAAACTACAGATTTTAGACATGTTAATATATTAACGACAGTGATTGGTGTATTATAGTGTTGTGGTGTGACTAATCACGGCCATTCATGTGCATGACTACAATACATGACAGTTTATCGTGTTTTTTATCATGTTTCTTATGTTTGTACAATAAACTACAGATTTAAGACTTGCTAATTTATTAACGGCAGTGATTGGTGTATTATAGTGTTGCGATGTGACCAATCACGGCCATTCATGTACATGACTCTACAATACATGACAGTTTATCGTCTTCTTACGTTTGTACAGTAAACTACAGATTTTAGATATGTTAATATATTGACGGCAGTGATTGGTATATTATAGCGTTGAAGTGTGACCAATCACGACCATTCAAGTACATGACTCTACCATACTTGACAGTTTATCGTCTTCTTCATCATGTTTCTTATATTTGTACAGTAAACTACAGATTTTAGACATGTTAATATATTGACGGCAGTGATTGGTATATTATAGTGTTGCGATGTGAGCAATCACGGCCATTCATGTACATGACTCTACCATACTTGACAGTTTATTGTCTCTTCATCATGTTTCTTATATTTGTACAGTAAACTACAGATTTTAGATATGTTAATATATTAACGACAGTAATTGGTGTATTATAGTGTTGCGGTGTGACTAATCATTGCATTCAGTGAGTTATCTAACCTCTCTTTCTGTAAAAGTATAAGAAACGAAGAGTGGATTACAGAGCACAATGTTTACACTTGCATGAATGAATACTTCGAATTTTCATATGAAGAATGTTGCCAGTGTATTAATTAATTGATTATGAATACATATAATCGGAAATAGGAAGCTTATATGGCAGACCAATACACGTGAACAGACTCCCTTTCTTTTTCTTCTATTCGGTCACTCTCATGTAAGATTGCGCAACAACCATGACAACCGAAAGTGAATGACGAGGGGGCAAACCTGTGGAGGGGCGTAGCGCCAACTCTGCCATACTGATGATGGACGAAGACAGTCTTCAACCGATCGTCGTCCAAAACGATCCATTCATAAAGTGTCCTTTATAATAAAAAAAAGTGTATCGTGTTTTAATATTTCCAACTACAGGGTGATTCAGATAAAAGAGAAATTTGTGCGTTTAATAATTATTTATTTATTTATAAAAAGCCCTGAGGGACTCTTTATGAGGCTCTGTTTGACTTTATAATCGCCTCAGTATTTACCTCACAACTCAACAAACAACGATCAAATAATTTTTATATAGTGTAATCAAATCAGAATTATTCACGATATACACCGAAACATGCAAAGATTTCATATTTTATCTGAGTCATCTTGTATTAAAGTGAAATTTAACCAGGTCGAGGAGAAATAAGGAGGAAGTTTGTATTTTAAATTAGCACCTGCTAACTTTCATAAAACTGAAAAATACTTTTCGCAGTGTTAACAATGAACAGGTGACAAACGTTTCGGTTTAAAATATAATTAAATTAATAATATTATATATAAATTAAAGACTATAAAATGGCGAGCAAGACAATACTCGTGTTGCTTTTACTTGCTTGTTTGTATACGGTAAATTGTGAAAATTCGACGGAAGGTAAATTAACTAAAATAACGCATAAGAAGACCAAAACCACAGTGACAACCACACCTAAATCCACAACAGTTGACGATGATGATGATGAGTTTGCAGAGTTTAAAGTGTTCGATGGTGGGATTGAAAGTAATTCGCAAGGAAAACTGGGAGATTCGATATCGAAAGCAGTGCAAGACTTTACAAAGACAAACAGGAATTTCGATATATCATCTCTGTTCAGATCTGGAACGATAGGAGGTTTATTCAGGTCTTTCGGTAAAAGAAGTGCACCTGATCCTCCACCTGCAGTTACAGAACTTGCTTCAGATACTGTCCTGGATAAAAACTCTGCAATCCCTGAGGAAGGATCCGAGTTTGCGGTTTTCAACACAAGGGCTTTCGAAGAAGACACCCAAGCCAGGGAATCTTCAGAAGATGACAATTTCGACTTCGAAGCATTCCTCAAAGACGATTCAGGTGAATCGATTAAATTCAATACTTCGGAATTGGACAAAGCCGTGCTAAAAAAGCTCGGCGAGGAGATCGAGAAGGAAGACCAGAAACTGGAAATGCCGATATCCTTGGAAAACAAACCGGGCAAAAAGGAATCCAATATAAATAAAATACCTAAAAAACCGAACAATGTATTAAACAGACTGCCGAAATCATTGAACGATAGCGTCTTGAAGAAAACAGAAGAGGTACTGAAGAAGTCCATCCAGGCGGACGAGATGCACTTCCAGGAAGACATTATGAAGATGAGGGGGAGTGTCTTCGAGCAGGATTCAGGAATTGAAAATATCCTCGATGTGTACAGGGCCGAAAGACTGATGCTGAATTGGGACGGGATTAAAAACAAGATAAATCCGACATGCAGAATGCAGATGACTGAATATTTAGCTGCATTGAAACAGAGACGAATGTGGGCTTTGAAAAGTGAGTAAAACTTATTTTTATATATATAATTAAGGGTGTGTGTATGTTATTATTATGTTTATATCATTACAATTTTGGGCAGGTACAGTAGAAAAATATTTAATTCTGTGAGCTTTTAAGACTTTAAGAAATTGAGTTTCATTCAAATCATGAGGTTCATACTCTCGATTTGTATCTATGAATAATACACGTTCGTTATATTATTGAAAGTTCGCACGTTCCTAATTCAAAATGCACGCGACGCTAAAAACAAAATATACATGCATGCATGCATTACGTAAAATATATACATATCAGTTGATTAATAATCTTTTTTTTCAGTTTATTGAGAATAAGATGTCTTTGTTTTTAATGTTCGTAGAGCAAATATCAAATTTTAGGCGCACATAAATTAACTAATTTACCACAAATGGCTTTGATTGATAATAACATAATATATGATGTATTAACGGTGTGAATGAGTATTATTTTGCCTAATTTTAGCCTCGCCTTTAAATTTTGACATTTGCTCTACAAACATTGATATCGTATCCACATTTTTAATATATAAAAAAAAAATTGATTGGTTATTACGACTGGGAGATCCCAATCGTTGTCTTAATCAAAGTTTACTCAGATTTCCTGGATTGTAAGTTGGTCAGAGCCGAAGAATTACCTCGAAATAAATGTCTAATAATGAGTATTTATGAATTTTAAGCGAGTAACTTTGGAAAATTGAATAGATTTTCTTTGACAATATTGAATTTATGATAATATGAAATAAAATTCGAAATTGGGTTTAAGTTCTCCTAGTTTCGTAGTGAATTTCATGAATTCAATCGCTCACAACTTGAGTTAAAAATTTAACACGTCTATTAATATTTATGTATAACAAAGCCATGTATTATTTCTTAAGGCATTGATTGTGTCATTATAAAATTAAATATCAATCAATATGTGATCTTTCATGTTGTTATATAACACTCTATAACTGTGTCACCGGGAAATCATAACTTCGATCATAATTAACTGGAATAAATACAAAAAGACCTGTGAATGTGAATTATGTGTTGAGTAACAAACAGACAGTGGGCCGTAGTTATAATGATACGATATAGAACGTAATGGTTATTCATTTCTATGCATTATTCTGTGAATAAATGTTATTTCTTGTATTGAAACTGTGATTATTATTTTTAATGACACGTATGAAAACTTCACAAGGGGCGTATGAAAACTTCACAAGGGGCGTACCGAATGTTGCCAGTAACAAAAATGCTATGCAAATAAATCACGCGTAGTTATATAAGTCTATTTTATTTAATTAATAACTAGCGACTTTCAAAGTGTGTTTTATAATAATAATAATGTAAGTAATAATAATAATAATAATAATGTATGATTGCAATCTTGTAATGCAGTGAGATGTAATTTTAGCGAAAATTTACTATTGGCCAATAAAATGTTCAAGCTAACCTTTTGAAGAATGTAATTTACGGTTAAGCAACTCTCAATTTGAAACAATGAATGTGTATATTTTAACATGAAGTAAATAAACGTTGTGGGTAATTTAAATAGCTGACTACTTAATAATGGGTCTTGAGTTCGAAGCCCACTTTCGCCAATGCATCAACATTTTTTTAAAGAACTAATTAAATCAGATATAGTCCTGTAATATTAATGCTAAAAAACCTATAATTTTATATATGTGTAGCGTAACAACAAGGCAGTGTCGTATGACACCTGGGTGATCTCTTTTCTACCGATTCTGCCATTTCTATCATATCTCATATACTTTTATTTATATAATTACTCTGTTTTCGTGTATGTTTTTTTTTAAATTTCATACCGTTTATTGGTTTTGGTTTACTATTTAAATAAGCTCTAATATACGGCTAGTGAGTCGTGCTAGATGGTGTGTGTACGAATAGTATTGGTGTACACGCACCACACGCATACACTCCCATCACACTATTATATTGAATATGGCCCTAACATCATGCAAAGTTGATGTAGCTAGTCGATAACACCGATCGAAATGGCAGGCCATACAACTGGATGTATAAACACCAAGAAGATAAATTTGACTGAGGCAACACTAATAAATGTGATCGATAGTGTTTACATTCATGCACACGAAGTGACATTTAGCGTGCTTATACAATTAGTGTTGTCTCTCTCAGACTCATCTACTTGCTCCACCATCTTGATATTTATACATCCAGTCGTATTATAGCGTGCTAATATATCCTGGCTTCCTCTACATATTATATTTACACCTGTTAGGTAATGTAATGTAAGTAATGGATTCCCAGGCATACGTCACCGTAAATACGATAGTAGAGTTACTTAGCTACACTTATGATCGGTTTTTGTTAGTTAATGCCTCGTCTGAGCCTCGGCCGAGGCGCTAAGATTAAAAAAACCTATCAAAAGTACAGCAAAGCAACTCTAATACCGTCTTTAATGTGTACGTTTACGGTGACGCTCGCTTAGGAATCCCAAGCTTTACCGTGAGATAACTTTCCCACCTGCTTCAAAATAAAATAAATTAGCTGAAATATTCCCATGTGTCACTTTGTATAAATACATGATTAGTTTTTATTACACTTGCATAACGTTTTGTGTGCTTAGTTTCGGTTTGTACATTCAAAACGTCCACTTTCCCTTTCGTACAATTTTCACCACCATCTTTTAAACGCACTCGATGTATTATTATATTACATATATACATATTAAAAAAAAAAATTGACAAAGTTTTGTTTCGCAAGGTGAAGAGCGTCTCTTGAAATGCTTTCACGTAATAAACAAACATAATGCAAAATCATCACAATCATTATGTAAAAGTTTGAGTGAAATTTCTAAAATAAATAAGAAAGTCCTCTTTTGAACTATTATGTATTCTTGCGCATGTTACGCCATGTTTGGATATGATTCATATTTTTTTTTTTCATTAATTATATAACTTATTTTAAAAGTGTGTTTGTGGCACACGCATTTCCAATTTCTCATCCTCAAATAATTCAACAAGAAGACGAGTTAAAGCCACGAGTAATGTGTTTCACAAGATAAAAATACCTTTCATTTAAACTTCTTCCTGGTGTTGCCACACCAAGATGCATGCATACATACATGTTCATAAATGTCAACTTGTGCATCCGCTTTGATATTAATTAATATTATACAGCTGATATAGGTCACTGTCTTTTTTATTTACTTTAGATTTTTGTATTTGGCATGAATAGAGTCACACGGCCGTATTCATTATAATAATGAGTCGTGCTAGAGCTGACAGTATTGGTGCATATATGAATAGTATTATTCGCGTACACGCATACGAAACCCGCAGACACATGTGATTGGTCCGTTAAAGTATTAAAAATATAATATCCAACCAATCTGATTCATTATTAAACAATTTTTCTCCATTATAAAAGCGGCACTGTTTGTATTAGTCATTTATTCCGTTTTAATGAATATAACATTTTCAAATAAAACCACACAGAAGTGCATTTTAAAGTGCATTGTGTGCAAAAAAAACATTTTATTTCAATTGATTTCAAATGTCGTTTTATAATTATTTAATTATAAAAAAATAGTATATTTGACTGCTAATATTTGTACGCGCGGAATTTCAATTAACTGGACAAATAATTGAACAATTTAAAGCAAATGTTATTATAAAAAAACATTAATATTAATTAGTAAAGTTCTCGTAAAAAAAATCACACAAATGTTGTGTAGGAAAAATTGTGTAATTGGCTTTTTATCAAAATTCGGCCAAGAGGATGAAAATTTTTTAAATTTCTCATAATCGTAGAGCACTGCGCGGTTTACATTATTATTATATACAAATATTGCTTTATTTAGTGATAAAATGTATTATTTCAGATATTAACAGAACAACCTTAAAACATAATATTGTTAATAAAATTTGCATTCAATTTAATAGTTTGTCACGTGAATATAATAATCAAGCCTTGGAGTACTGGACACTGCGCGGGTTATATTTTTATTAAATTGTATCATTCTATTTAGATTCTCGGATATTAAAATATTAATAAAATTAAATAAATATCTTTGAAATTTGCCCGTCCGTTTAGTATTCGGCCACATTCAACATTTTAATTTCTTCCACGAATATACATTTTTGGATGGTAAACAATATGTAAATGTCAGAGAATTCAAAGAGAAAAATACCCGCGCAGTGTCCAGTGCATTCACTTATCCGAGCCATGATGATAAATATTCTAAGTGTAGATTTACCTATATCATATAATATTTTTTTGTAAATATCAGAGAGTTAAAAATAATAATCAAATATTAAAGGAAATAATAATATTCATAAGGCCAAAGTATTTAAAATGCATGTAAAGTTCATACGTATTATAATTAAAGATTATCTCCTCTACAACTATCACGAATCAGCTATATTTATTGTTATTTAAGGAAAACGGAAATCACCAAAATCATGTTGCATTCCTCCATTGTTAAAATAAACACAATCATATATCGAAACAATTGAAAATTATAAAAATAATGGCGGAAGGTGTAAATTGAATTAATAATAAATGTTTTCCGCGATCGTATTTCACGGTAAATTGGTTAAAAAATAATAATAAACTTTCATTTTGTAATTGAGAAAAAAATATGTTTTAATACTTTGTTGCGTCTCTGTTCAAGGTTTAGTTTAAATTCATATTATTTTCCAAATAAATGGTCACCTTATCTAGTTAAATCATTATCGATGGTAAGAATCAATATCAATCAATGTATAAGTATCAAGATGGCAGACCAAGCAGACGAGCCTGAGTTGATATTTATACATCCAGTTTTCCGGCTTTCTAATATCGGTGGTTTCGGTTAAATACTTTCCATAGACAATGTGTTGAATTTATTCAAAAATACATTTTATTATAAATTTCTAATTCAATTTCTAAATAACTATGAAACTATTTTACTATGTGTGATACGCGCAGTCTAACTGACATACCGCAAACGTCTGTGATTGGTGATATCATAATTTACCAGCATAATAGCTCAGGGGATAAGAGGCGTGACTTCAAATACTGTGGTCATGGGTTCAAATCCCTCTCAAGTCAATTGATTTAATCGATTATTACGACTGGGAGACCGGGAATAATATTAATAAGATCCCGATCGATCGTCTTGATCCAGGTTTACTCTGATTCCCTGTATTGTAAGGTAAATACTGATTATTAAGTCGGTCACCTGTGTAACTAGTAATAGTTAAGATCACTGACAGACAATTAACACGTTGTTGTGTATAAAAAAACCTTTTCAAAAAAAAAGAAATTAATATAAAGAATTTCGCTTTACTCTATTAAATTATGCACAGTGGGTCGTAAATATAAAAATGTTGTAATATTATATATATTGCGTTATTTAACGAAATTTGTATTAAGTTCAAGAAATATGGTAAATTATCATTGGCCTGGTTTCATCACAATCGAGGAAGACAACAATTATTATTATCAGGTGGTTTTATCTTTTTGAATATTTTATATACATTATATTACAAACCCGGAAATAATCGCACTGAATTGAACACAGATTATCTGCAATTCAGTAACTACAAGTTTACGTAACTAGGAAACATGCTTGTTGAGTTTTTCATCAATTTTTGATTGTTTGTTTTATATATATATATATATATATATATATATATATATATATATATATATATAAATATATATATATATATATATATATATATATATATATATATATATATATATATATATATACTCTATACTATATATATATATATAAATTGTATAATAATGAAAGCGAAATCGCTATTACCTAGTTTCGGTCATCGACTTGAAGGCCTTGGCATTTCTTCCACAATTTCTCTGACACACTTGTATAAATGTATAACTAACCGTACATGCATACATACATACACTCAGTATATTAATATTTATTATATAATAATTGCTCGCTCATGGCAACACAACTAGAACGGTATTGGTGTGGAAAAGATGAAGATATTGGTTACGTAATGCATACATTTATGCGGTAATGTCATCGGTGGGTTTTTAATCGCGCGCGTGTTATTATGTGGTTATTTATCCAACATATTTAAATCTGTGATCTGTCGTTGGTTAAATTGTCTGACGTGACGATTTCATACATATATTTGCATGCCATACAACTGGATGTATAAATACCAAGCAGATGAGTTTGACTAAGGCAACACTGCAATCAACGTGATTAACATTGCAATGAAACTATATAAAAAATTCACATGAAGTGACATTTAACATGCTTAAACCATTAGCGTTGTCTCACTCGGACTAGATACCACGATACCATCGATATATTATAATTTTTTTATGAGTCTGAGTGAGACAATCATTGTCAAATTCACCTGCTTGGTCTACCATCTTGATATTTTAATATCTAGTCGTATGGCCTTCTAATATCGTTGGTGTCGGTTAAGCATATCACAATAATTGTATATTTATTATATTTAAAAAAAATAACTTTTCAACTTTGACTAATTATTTCACTCAGTCTCGTCTACTTGGTTCGCCATCTAGATATTTATACATCCACTTGTATTGCCTGCTAATATATCTCTTAATTTCGATATAGCAAACTGTAAACTTGTTATCAGTTTCTATGAACCTAAGAGATGATAATAAGAGTGTGTTAGTGAGACGTGTGTGTACGAA
>JAGTTH010006012.1:0-46293 GCA_022606485.1 Agraylea sexmaculata | reverse complement strand
AATAATTTTCTGACATGGCGAGAAAGTATTTCATTAAAGTTGGCTAGACGAAAAGTTTTCCCTTTGGAATTCTCTGCCAATTTGACCTTCGCAAACATCGACTAATATTTTTGGAAAACATTAATTCATATTTTAATTTCACCTAATGAATCAACACCAATTAACAGTTAAAGCATTTGTAGTTAATTAAAAAATATATATTTATTAAAAATTGTCTTAGTCGAACGCTAAATGAAATTTAAAAAAAATTACACACACTTATACAATCACATCTCTTTAAATAATTTAATATATACGTGAGGCGGTATATATGAGTGCAAAGGGTTGATTTTGATATTTATATTGTATATATATAAACCACAAAGAAGCTATCAATATTATTTTGAATATCATCATCAGCCTAACAGTTAACAATGAACCTAAATTTCCTTCACATGCTTCCTCCATTAGAACTTACAAAGACGCGTAACTCTTCTGCTTTTAGCGTAGTTATTTTTGCATTTATTTATATGTACGTTTGCTTAGTTTAGTCAGAGTTTGGATGACAAATCAGCCACAAGATTTATAGTTATATTTGACAGTATTAGGAATTTCATTAAAAGCTTTCGTCTAATAATTTCATATCAACCAAAATATATCTCAAATAAACGTTGTTTTAAACTGAAAATGAATTTTTCATCTTCTGTATTCTTAAAAGGTGTATTTTTAAAACATTTCCCAACATTTATATAATATCAAACATTTTATTTTTATTTCATATACATATGTAGTGGGGATTTTCGAGAGGAAATTAGAGAAAATACAGGAAATCAGAGTAAACCTGAATAAAAACGATCGATCAAGATTTTATTAATATTAGTCCAGATCTTACAGTCGTAAAAACCGATCAAATCAATATAAAAATTCTTGATTTAAGCGGGATTTGAGTATTTGTAGTCACGCCTCTTAACCCCTGAGCTATTATTTCAATAGTAAAAAAATTATCTGATAGAATTATTGTTTGCATATAAATATAAAAACCTTAATTTGGTTTTATCTAAAAAAACCGTTAGATTTATTGTTGTTATTATTATTAATTAATTCATCTCTATTTTAAATGGGTTTTTGTATTTTTCCGATAGTATATTATATTACATCCCATATCAAATATTCTGTACACCAAGTAACAACGTACACAAGTTTAGCTCCTAACATGTATTTTACTATCAAACATTGTATATACATAACTAATATCATCAGAAATATATTAAAATTAATTTTAAACAAAAATTACAAATTCACACCCAACAAAATATCAATATTATTTACGGGGTGTTACTAAAAATCAATAAATGATGAGCGTTCAAATGTATATGTTTTTTATTGAAATTAAATTTATGACATTAATTAAACAGTAACATTGTTCAAAGTATAAAATGGATTATTTAATATGTTGTGAGTTAAACGTATACATTGATCCGTGTATTGAGTGCAAGTCTGTTGTTCTGTAAACCTGTCATGTAATATCATGTCCCAGAATATTCATCTATGGAAATTGGGGCTTTTATGGTATTTTAAGAGAATTTCTGAAAATTACAACCGCCCTCGTTAAGTTTCCATATGGATTTATTTCGATTGATATATGTATTTGTTGTTATTGATTGTGAGGGGATATTTATCGCTTGTATGGACGTGAAAAGAGGGTGTAATTAAATAAGGGTAGTAAATCCATCGAGAGACTTTGTTCGATCAAGTCGAAAAGGGACTTTAGATTGACTTCTTGGGAAATAATTCATTCTACCTCCGTGTGAAAATAATTGGATCACTGGAATAATAAAATAGTAGTTTTGTGTACATTGAAAGCAAATATTACAAGATTTCCTTGGCTCATTTATAATTCTCAAGTCGACCTTTTTCCTCTTAGAACATACATCATTTGTATTATATTTTCTAAATCAAAGGTGACAGATGGTTCGTAAAACATAAATTTACTATATTCTATGACGAAGCCTTCGGGAATTGCAAGGTCTAAAAATAAAATGAATCCACAATTTCATACGAAAATATTATAAGCTGTATAATGAAAAGTTTTATTCATACCATTGTATGGAAAAAACCATTTATCATTTAATTTCTATATTAGGCTATGAATTTATATTAATTAATTGCATTACTGTGGTAAATTTTTCAAACTTCAATAAGTTGAAGTTAGACTCGAGGAAGTACATTCAAGGAATTGAATCTTTATTATAAAATATTATTACAAAAATACTTTTCTAGCACTTCCAAATCAATAGAAAAAAGTCACATTTTTTAAATATGTATATATAATGCTATAAAAAAATAAAGATCATTTTAGGGAATAAATTAATTATGTATTTTTTAATATTTAATACGTATGGAAGTTAAAATTGTTACAATGAATTGTTTGTATATTTTTAATAAGAACTGTTTATTATCTTACAGTAAAAAGGCTAGTTGAAATATTTATTATCTAAAAGCACAGTTAATTTAAAATATTAATAAAAAAATATATGTAATGAATCGTGATTTAAAATACAAGAGAATTTTTTTAAATTTGAAAATAAGTTATTCTACCTAAAATTTCAGCATTAGCATTTTTTTTACCAAAAACTCTGTATAATAATTGTGGTTTGGCAGCATTTCCGTAAACAAGATTAGTGTAGTAAAAGTATTATAAATGAGTGTGCCGATTTGTGGTAGATTGTAGTGCAATCAAAATGTCTTTAAGAGACTTAGTAAAGAAGATAGTGATCGATCTGAGAGAATCAGAAGATCACGTAAATGTACGTGAAGGATAACGTTCTTGTAAGAAAATGAGTGTGCAAGTATTTTAGAATCCAAAACACGTTTAACCCACTTACTAAAGAGCATGCGCAGAATAAATACTACAGGTATTTTAAAAAAGTGTTTATACTACAAAATAGTTTAACTATCAACTAATGAAATTACCAAGCAAATTTGGATTTATTTCATTTCATCAGTCGATTTATTACATTAATTTTATATTAAATATTTGAATAAAATATTACCGAATTAATATATTGATTAATATTCGTCAGTTATAAAATATTTCAATAAATTATTACTAATAATGCTTTATGTAACATAAATAAATTTAAAAATTCCTATTCAATAATAACCCGAAACGTTTTTTAAAATTCTTTATACACAATTATGGACGTTATAAAAGCATATCAAAATATATTTATATTAAAAAGTTTGTTTCAAAAAGTATGCAGGATTTGATATTCTTTCACAAAAATAAAAAAAATTGACAATCATTAGATATTATAGTATAATTGTCTCTTATATTGACTTTTTATTATATAATCGACTCTTTTAATCAGAGACCAATTTTTTACTAATACATTAAAACAACGCTGTTGGTATTTATTTAAAAATACTTTTTTAGTAAAAAGTTTTTTTAGTAATTTTATTAGATACAAAACTTGTGAGGGGAATGAGAGTTGTAACTATGAAATTTATTTACGTTTAGAAAAAACAGAATAACCAGTGTAATAGCTCAGGGGATAAGGTACTACAAATATTGTGGTCATGGGTTTAAATCCCGTTCAAGTAAAACATAATTATTCTTTGATGGGGAATTATGACTGGGAGATCGGGAATAATGTTCATAAAATCCCGATCGATCGTCTTGCTTCTGGTTTACAATTATTTCCTAGATTGTAAGTTAAATACTGAGGCTATTAACGTGCAACTAGTAATAGTTAAGATCACCGACAGGCAATGAATTAACACGTTGTTGTGTCTAAAAAACCAAAATTTGTAAAACTTACCTAAATTAAAAATAAATAAATATATCAATAAATCGTGGGGATGATTTACCCCTTATTTTGTAAAGTTTATAAGTAACCTTATATTATTAAATATTATCAAAATGTTTTGGGATAGTCTGTAGTAGTCGTTAATATAAATTTTACTAACCTGCTGCGTGGACAGGAAGAACTCCGAACTTTTTGGTGGCAGGTTGGACCAAAACTGCAGCTGATAGTTGCATTCCGTGATCCATTATTGACACTAAAACACACACCACTAAAATAGTCCAACCCCATCCACCTTCGGGGTAGTAATGTCTGTATAAAGTTTGAGCTTTTCTCGCGGTGAGGGCAGTCTTAACTAATCCATTCATTTGGAGCAAATCATTCTCCACCATTTCACTCGGTCGTCTTTTCGGTGCTTCAATAGTACTGTTACATCTTCTGAACTTGGGATTGGGTTTGGGGCTGATCGGCTCATTGGTCATATAACTGACGCTTTTAGAGCGCCCTTTTTTAGCGAATGCCGTCATCTTTGTTAATTCCTTCTCTCTCTTTGGTCGAAGATACCTGTGTTCGAGGATGGCGGGGAATTGTAATGTCCTCAGCAGTGTATTGGGCGACAATGCTAGCAGTTGGATACAATAACATATCTTGGAATCATACCTAAGAGGAACTTCTTCAGGCTTGCCACCTTCCAGAGACTGGCGTAACTTTCGCAGTTTGTTGAAGTTGTACAGAAAGTTAGAGTCGCAGGAATTGGAGCGTAAGACAGTTGACAGTCGGTAGTCGTTGTGGTTAATGTTCTTCCTGTTTCTGTATCCATTAATGTGTTTCTTAGCTATATCACAACTACACCTTCTATAATCACAGTCTCCACCTTGTCTTAATGAACATTGATAACTTTCATTGTCTGATAGTTTTATCTCGATTCCCGAATCGTCACGTTCACTAACACCTACAACATTTTCATCACATTCTTTAACCGCGTCATTACTATCATTGCACGAGCAGATTGCTACATCATTTTCAATTTCTTCAATATTAGCTAATGTGGACACAGCTCTACCATAATCATCCATTCTAAGCTGAACTGTAGCCATTGTGATCACATTGTATGAGTCGCCGATGTTTGTTGATTTCACCTTTTAGTGTGTATTAAAAACTTCCTCAGCGGTCGACACATCTGAAAGGAAAATAAAAATCTCACCTTAGTTATTGAATACATTTTTAATTAATTGAGTGGTCCAATCGCTTTCCACGCACACGAACGACTGATTGCCAGCAAGAAGTATGTAAGGCAACATGTGTGTCATTAATAAATTTGTCACATTCGACATATTGCCTAACTAACAATAAATAGTTAAGGCAAAATTTTATGACTTTCCTGTGTGAGACTCTGCATTTTTATCATGTAAGCCTTGAGTCGACAAGGACTAATTAGCAAATAACTAACAACCCAATACGTCATGCTTATGAAAAATAATGAGCGTGTCATTTTGAGGTTTGAACTCATGCATGTATTAAAAATATTTCATATAATGGATAACGAGCACTTCATGCTGTAAAAGCATATACATTTTAAAAGACATTCAATACTTGTCAAAGGTTCATGCATTGTCCTGTCACGAGGTCTCATGAGACATAAATTGACTGCGTGTTGAAATAATATAATAAATAAATTGTAAATATTAGTGCAAAGATGCACTTAATCAGCTGAATGTTTTGTTGTTTTGATATCTGGCCAAAAGTTGTAAAGGCAGAAACAGTCATACATATAATATGATTTGGATTTATGCCAAGTTAGTGGTCATCTGGTCATCAATCTTTGATCCTGACTCATAAAGGTGTTATAAAATGTAATGTTTGATGTAGAATGTCATGTAATAATAGTATTTGAAAGATATTATGCGGGAAATATTCTAACCAAAATAAACATTTCATATGAGAAGGTAATCAGTTGAGGCACAATATTATTTCAGACATAATTTTATGAAAATGATGAAGATAAATACATATATGAGTGGGTATAAATTATACCTTTTTTACACTAATTAATTAAAAGATTAAATTCCAAAATCATTATTATACTACTGCCTGTTTTCATATAGAATTATTTTACTGGGATACGAGGAATGCTAACAATAAAATTCCGATCTTGATAAACGTTTATTTTGATTATTGGATAAATGAACTCGGTGAATATAAAATCAACAATAAAAAGTTCCAATAATTATATTAAGTATATAGTGTAATTATCACGTATATAAAAAAACAAAAGAAGCCAAAATGTTGGCATTATGAAATATTCCCCTTGTGTTTTATATTCGTGAAATTTCAGGAAGATCCTATCTTTCAGCCGAGTGCGGAAAAAAGCTTTTATTGTTTATACAATTTATGAGTTTACCCTTAAAAATACACGTAGTTTTTTTTTGGTAAAATCTATGAAATGAGTAGGTTCAAAATATATATTCATATTGTTTACAAGCATGGATTAAAGGAATATAATTTATATTAATTTCATGGTATTGATTTGAGACTTGGGATAGATGAAGGTTTCAATTAAACTGGAAGCCGGCCTTTTCAAGAATCGTCGATTTCGATGTCACTAATGAACTAAAAACAAACTTCCGTGACTAGAAACCCTATCGATTTTCAACCCACACAGAATAATCATATCAATTATTGATTGAAGATGGTAGAATTTAATTTTATAATTACCATGGTTCAAAATATTATTCCAAGTCTCAGAAAAATAGCTTCTAATTGATGTTTGCGAAATGTCTCGTCGTTATTCTGCGGAAATAAAGATCGTTTTAATTTTAAAGGGGATGACGAACGTGATTTTCGTATAAATGGGGTGTCTTTTTTGATGGCAAAAAATCTTTTATTAAGTTTAGGAAAATTCCTGGAAGTTTGCCATGCTGATGAAGCAACCTCTACGATTGATTAACATTTTATATAAAATACTGCTATGGAAAAATATTTGTATAATATGGTAAAAACATTTATATTATTCACGTACAAAAACTTAATACAATTACTAAAAGAAAAATAAAAAAAGAATTGTTTTAATTCAATGTTTTATTTTTGGAAACATTTTTTCTGAAATCCATTGAGTATTTTTGCGTGGGTTATGAAAATCTTTTCAGGGATCAACTTGATTTATTGTCAAATTAAACCCGTTTGTTCTTCACACTCGTTTTAATTTTACTTGATAAATTCGAATATTTTTCATATTTTGATTTCGCATGGTGAACATTTTAATTTGATAAAATATGCATCGCATGTGTTAACCTTTAAAAGGGATTCATTAATATTTATAAATGGTAAATTTAGCTCGCTATAATCAATTTTGTTAATTATTTAAGGTTTGGCTTTTTACTAGCAAATTAAATGCCACAAATGACGTCATGATTCTTTATTTCATAAAATATTAATTGGATACAACTTGAATAAATTAAGATCGGCCTTTTAGTACAACAATTCTAAAATTTAACAATGAGCCGTTAATTTTGATTAAAATACTAATGATTTTTAAATGAAATATGGTCATAAATTGACGGTTCTTATCAATATTTACGACACATTAAATAATATATTCCTTTACGACAATCTCTGCTTTATATATTTATTATTAATTGTTATTTTAAAGATGTTTGAAAGTTGCTTTTTGTTTTAGCGATCAAACTACAAAATAATAAATAATCCCAATCAACTTTTTTCAATTAAATTTGATTGGTTCAAAAATTTATAAAACCCATTTTACTATTTAATCAATTTTTTTATCAAATAAATAACTGCTACTTGTCTGAAATTTAATTTTTAAAAAATCCTTCCCATTTTTTATGTTATAAGAAAGATCTCCAAAATCGAACTTTACATTTTTATGTATGTTTTATATAAATATATATGTTTTCTTTTTTCTCTTATGTCGAATTACTACTATCATATTTTTTATAATTATGTTGTTGTTTTTCTTTTATTATTGGGTTGTTTTCTTTTCATTTTTTATCATTATTACATTGATTTTTTTAAGTTGATGCCGTAAAAATCGTATAACAAATAAACAAATGAAAATTCTTCTGACAGAATATTCACAGTAAACATTCTTTAATTGTATTCAATATAATATGTTTTTGTAGTAAAACTATCAATCGTCTTTGAATTTATATATTTTCCTACACAAAGAACGAATTAGTTCTTGATGCTTACACTATAGAAATAAAGATCCATCAATGAAATGGGGCGAATGAGTTATCGTTTTTATATGAAAGACTTTGAATTGAATCTTCTGAATCTGAAAGGGTGACGACAAATCGAAAAGATTCCAGTGAAAAGTGTTGGGACTTTGATAAATGTACGTAAAAGGACAACCTATCCATTTTGGGAATTTGACCATCTTTTCCCAAGAAATGCCCAAATAATTCGTCATATCTACTACTGAATCTCTCCCAGTCGATTGATATTTCATTGGAAAAGTGTGATAATGTAATGTAATCTATTTTTAAATGACAATGAAGCAGTAGAATCTGATCGATAATAGCTTCAGTTGATTACTGAAAGCTTCAACTTGAAACTCTAACGAGGCACTTACTTCAATTGAAAGCCTCGAGATAAAATACTTACTAAACCGATGATTTACTATTTTTTTATCAACAAATAATTCAATTTCCCACCGAAGAACTACGTTTCCACTAATGTGTTTACGGTTGCCTCGTAAGAAATTTAAGTGCTCTTTAGTAAACGGAAATGTTTTAATGTTTCAACTTGGCAATTACGAGTGTTGTTTATTTCAATTAGACGATAGTGAAAACACCATTAGACTGTACTATTTATAAATAAGGGAAGAATTGGCATGGATTAGTGGCAAATTTGTAATTTACACTGAAATATGCGTAAACAACATTAATTATTCTTTTTATTCGTCGCGGCGTTTTTCCCTATCAAATTATACTACTTGACGCCAATTAAATAGAAAAATATGTTCTGGAATTGATTAATATAAAAACCTACTCACGAATTATTTCTATATTAATATTAGCATAAAATAAAAACAAATGAATGTTGAAAATAATCTTCACATTTCATTTTACGTGTGACAGTATCTTTTTTTGGTCATTTTTGAAATGTCAAATAATACGTTGTGAATGAAATCTAATAGATTGGTTAATTTTCTATATTTATCCCATACATTGTTTTATCAAATTTTTTACGGTTCGGTCGTAATTTGCATGGAATAGGAACAATTCAGACAGCCGCCATTGATGTTTCGGTCTTCGTAAATTTCCACTTTTTTATACAAAACATGGCCAAATTATTAAATATACAACTAAATAATCTATTAGAGATATGTATTTAATTAAATTTTCTACAAAAATAATTTATTATTACACATTTTAACATTATATTAAAGTGTATTAAAAAGAAATAATTCTGAATAAATGAAAAACCTCAGATTTCTTTTTCAGAATTATATC
The DNA here is from genome assembly GCA_022606485.1 of Agraylea sexmaculata. Classification (NCBI taxonomy): domain Eukaryota; kingdom Metazoa; phylum Arthropoda; class Insecta; order Trichoptera; family Hydroptilidae; genus Agraylea; species Agraylea sexmaculata. The sequence continues at coordinate 37,034 of JAGTTH010006012.1, read as the reverse complement.
GCTTTAATACAATTTTATATAATATTAAAATATGTAAAATATCTGATTGGTTTAACTGACTGTTACAAAAAGGTTATATGAAATAATTTATTATTAGTTTAAAAAAAGTCACTGTTATTAGTAACAACGATGCGTTTCGTTTTTATGAATGGTTTTAATTAATCTTGAATATAATATAGTATTGGGAATGCTAGCAAAACCTACAAATAATAAAATAAAATTTCAATATTGTAGTGCGATTGTGTAAAAATACCAATTTTTATTCAAACTTATTCAAAAGAAGGCAACTGTAGTACACAATTGACTCTTACGACTGACCTGAGACTTGGAAAATGATATTTTTACTTCAGTAACCTAAGGAATTGTCTTTCTGGATGCTAATATTATTATCAAGCAAATTAAAAAATACATCAGATAATTTTATCAGATGCCCTTTAAGGCAGGTCGCTTTGTTTTTTGTATATAATATAAAAAAAGCCTGCGAGTGGCATTAAGATAAAGGGCCTTTTTCGAGAGATTGTCTTAAAGAACTTTTCTCACTTTGATTTTCGCCACAAACTCATATTTCATATCGGAACCAAATAATTTGGACATAAAAACTGCTTCCTACACCGTGGTGCTTACAAATTGGTGTTATTTGTTTTTGTAACAGTGGTTTAATAAATATGTATATACCAACCGTACGTAATTCCCATATAATAAGATTATTTTTATACAGATATGTGTGCTATAAAATATTTCATTTTTTTTTTTGTAGAAAATTCAAATCTAGAATTTGGTTAGATGCTATTTCAAATGGGCAAGTATGAAATTATTCATAGTTTAGTTTGTAACTCGTATGATAAAACGAGGTAATTTACAAACTAGATCTGACATATCCGTTATTCGTGAAACTCATCACGTAAACGAGTTAGCGGATATCGGAAATCGGATATTGCACCTTCCATATACTTAACCATATAAATATATAAAACGCTTACATTTTTGATACTAAGTAAGAATCGACTTATCGTAAAGTTTATTTTTGAGAGTGAAAAGTTTTCTGAAAACAGGGTGAAATTTCAAAAGTAAATTTCAAGGGTGGAGTGTAAGTTAGTATAAAATGTTTGATCCAATATTATCCTATGTTTAGTGGAATTCGGCTTAATTTAAAGTAAAAATGATTAAATTTGATATTTAAAATAATAATAATCCTCGGAGGAGGCAGGTGTTACAAAAAAGGTTTAATTTATAATGAGACAGGGTGGATTTGAAATAAAAATGAATGAATTTTATGTGCAAAAGGATTCATTTGAATCACTGAATTGAAGTGAAACTTTGAAAAGAGACGCGGGTTCAATTCCCGAACCAGGTGTGTCTTATAATAATGTATCAGGATTATTTTAATTTAATACAATTCAGCGTATTAAATGTCTAATCAAGCTTCTGATTTAAATTATTTTGAAATAAAAAATGTGAATTGAAAATAAAAATGATGAAATTTTACATGAAAAAGGTTGAATTTGTTATGAAAATATTTTTATTTTAAGTAAGAACTAGTAAATTTGATATTGTTGACAAAAAACATTGAATTTGTTATGAAAATATTTTTATTTGAAGTAAGAACTAGTGAATTTTATATTGTTGACAAAAAAAATTGAATTTTTTATGAAAAATATTTAATTTGAAATAAATCATCTTTATAAAAAGTAAGTTGACAATTCCCGTTGTTCAATTAATTATTTATTCGAAATGATGGCCAAGAAAATACAAATTAAAATATTATAAAATTTTGAAGATCTCCTCAGATTGGATTATTCCGATTTTCTATAAATAGTGATGGGAATTTTTGAAGATAGGTTGAATGTGATTGAATTTCATCTCGCCTATAAGTTCAATTTGACTTTATGTCCTTCTCGGCCATATTTTCTGTATTTTTACTAACAAATCCGTCACCGAATTTCACCAATCTTCTATCCAGCGATATACCTCGTGTATATTGAATGGATTTATATCCAAAAAAGCACTGAATTATTTTACTTCTAAGCTCTTTATACTGAATATACTCAATCAAGTGGCTTTTTAGCTAAAGAACAGATAAGTGGGAGCGAGTGAAGTGTTTGTATGAAATCGATAAGGCTTTGTACAGAGTTTAGGATATTTTGAGTTCATTGAACAGAAGATGGTAAAAGCCACAATAGGTTTAGACCATGCCACACAACCTTTAGGTTTAACTCGTTATGACCGGCTTGAGACTAAACAGAAGAGCTTTAAACTTTTATAGGCCACAATTAGAATTATATTGTGTAAAATGCTCTTACAAATGACGAAAATTCCAATGAACCTTTGAAACACGAAACGCCCATTATGGTCTTTCAAAAGTAACGAACGGTTACATGTACACGAAAACTTTTTTATTGATATAATAGAATACGACAATATCATATGTTTTCACTTATTGAAAGAGGGTGGTATTATTTACTGACGGGTGACATTGAACATACAATATGAGTGTATAATATACAGAATATCAAAATATGATATTCTTTAGAGTCATACATTGTTGACATTTTTAATATAAAATATTTATCGAATCTCTTGTGTTTTTGTTAAAAAAATTGACACGCACAGAGGCGAACTAGCTCACAGTAAACGGCTGTGATTGGTGATAAAGTATATAATTTGATATTATACTTTTGAAGTGTTATAGTTTAATATTACAAAAATATATTTATTATATTGTTGTTGCTGTGATCAATGGATCAAATCCCAAACAGGTAAAAAAAATGATTTGATCGTTTATTACAACTGAGAGATCGGGAATAATATTAAGAAAATCCCGAACGATTGTCTTGATCCAGGTTTACTCTGATTTACTGTATTGTAAGGTAAATACTGATTAATAAGTCGGTGACCTGTGTAGCTAGTAACATATAATGAATTATACATTTTTGTGTCTAAAAACAAAATTTAAAAAAAATCTTCTCAAAAAGCTTTTCGGGGCGTATATTAATAAATAAATATACAATGTAGGGACTAAGAAGTAAAATCTGACGATATACTAAAAATCTTTATATATATGTTATTTACCTTGTAATTTTAAATTTATATTTCCAATAATTAATATTTAAAAAAATAAAAATAAAAAAATCTTCTCAAAAAGCTTCTTAGGGCCTAGGTTTATAAAAAATAAATATATAATTTAGGGACCGAAAGACAGACATTGAATAAGCATGTTGACATGCATAAAAAACCAAAATTTGTAAAAATCTTCTCAAGAATGAAATAATCCTGAAAAAATATTCACAACTATTTGACAGCATTCCTCATTAGATTTTTTTTTAAATTTGATATAATGTAAAATAAATTAATAACATTTTTTTATTTTTTAGTATTATTAAGAGAAAACAGTCGTCTGGAATACCAGAGAACCTACATCTCTGATGGAGCTTTTTTATAGACACAACAACGTGTTAATTGTCTGTCGGTGATCTTAACTATTACTAGTTACACAGGTTACCGACTTAATAATCAGTATTTACCTTACAATACAGGAAATTAGAGTAAACCTGTAGCAAGACGATCGATCAGGATTTTATTAATATAATTCCCGTTCTCCCAGTTGTAATAACCGATCAAATCAATTTAAAAATTCTTGAACCCATTACCACAGTATTTGTAGCCACGCGTCTTATCCCTTGAGCTATAATGTAACCAGATAATTACGTATTAAGGTTATTATAATTTTAAGTAATTATTTATTGATGATATTGACTCAGCTGAAAATATTAAGCTTAGATCGGACTTTGTTTATTTATGTATATATACAAAGCATACTCGTAAAAACACTTAATTTACACAATATTTACAAAAGGGTATTTGAGTACATGATCAAGGTTGACTATTTAAAATCCAGTATTATTTCAATAATAGTGTCCAAGTGATAAATGGGGGTCAGTAAAGAGTCACTAACGATATTCTGATGAGAGTGGACCTGTTTTTGAGTAACAATGCCATGAAAAACATGCAAAACGAAGGATTTTCTTCAGTCGAGACATTCATGAATAAATATGGAGCGTGAGGAAAGGCAAGATTAATGCGTTAGCTATTTTACCACCTCGCTAATATGGAAATAATACTGTTTTTACACTAACCTAACACGACCTCTTATTACTAAAACACTAACTATCCATTTACATTGTAATCTCGTATTCTACCGTTATGTTATAAAATTTTCAATAAAAATAACCATGTATCCGTTTGCCGTTGGTTAACCCAATCAATACTAATTAAAGCAACAAATTCTTAACTAAACATTTAAAACTGGAATTTTATGAATAAAATATTTAGGATATCGCAAAATTATTAAATAATTATGACTCGATTGTCCCATAAGCAGAGGACATCTTTATTTCTAATATCTACATAATGAGGGTATACTGCCAAAATGCACTAAGTCATATTTCATACTATTGAAATAATGGCGAATTAGTGAAAAAAAAGTCACATTCTTAATAGAACTATACATTTATGGTATATATTTTAATAATTTACAATGTGGTATAAGTCAATGACTTCTTTTATCTTTTCAAATATAACACAATTATAAAAAATACTTCTATTTTAACTACCAGAACTAACAGAAACTAAAAATGTAAATTTTACTTAGTTATATGATACGACTAAGTGCGTTTTGGCAGTAGATATATTAACAAAATGCATCCCTAACTCAAAATCGTCAAAATATGACATTTTACCTGTATACCCTCGATATATAATTATAACAGTTTATTTAATTAAATTATAAATTCTAGTGACAGGACAGTTTTATTTTTTATTGATAATCAAAGTTAAAAAATAATTTTTATTTTAATAATATTATTTCAGCATGTATCGTCTCCTATATTTATACTGATTAAAATTCCTTTTTTACTATAAAAATATCAATAAAGAACACTACTGATTCAGCAATTACAGTAATTTTTTTTATATACAGTGTGGAGTTGAATTGGCTGAGAATATTTTGAGGGTTAGTTATTAAAAGTATTAACTACGTATTTAACAGACTTCACAGAAACAGCTGCTTCCAAGGTGATGGCCCAAGATCGTTTTTAAAAAGCATTATTAATATTTTAATTAATAATTAATAATCAAAAAAATATTTAATATATTTTTTCGCTTATATTTGGGATAACCTACCACCCCATAAAATATTTTAAGTTAATTCAATTTCACCCTATATACATTATAAATAATTATAAGGTATGAACCATGCAAACCTTTTATAGGTGTAAATTTTTATTCATTTGTTTATTAATTAAATTACACGCACACAATAAGCGAAATATTTAAATTTAAAAAGGTGTGTAAAACATGTAGAATTTATCAGGGTTTGTGATGATTAAATGTCTGTTTATATAGTTGAAGATGAAAAATATCTGCAGAGTGTTTGCAGCCGGGAGATCAATCAAGTTTGTAAATATTTCCCCAGTGAAAAAAAAATGGTGCAAATACTTTACTTTTGGACGAATGCAAACAATTTTCGGGAAAAATATATGAAGGCAAAATCGGATCTCACGATGCCCTCGGGAAACCAGGTAATTGACTAAAAATATTTGGGAATTTGCTTCCAAATTAGGTGGTTCTGTTTTGAAACAATTATGGTTAAATAGCTAGAATTTATTTGAAAATCAATAAAAATATTTGTATGAGAAGCAACAAATCGGTGATATATTTATTCTTTTTTTTAATGATGAATTCAATATTAAGTAACTGACAAGCTTGTTTATTATTATTTAAAATCTCAATTTAAATTAGCATTTTTTATCAACAAAACATGGAATTTTTAATCAATCAATATAAGTATGTATTACAAGGGATGACTGAAATATATTTTTTATAATAAAAGTATCCTAAAATTAAAGCAATTTGGCAAGAAAGAAGCAATTTGGATAAAAATTACATGTTTTTATTTAAAAAATATATAGATAACATAATAATAATACCGTATAAGGTTAGGTATAGAATAGAAAATAGGGGTAAATGGGTTTCAAGGCATTTTTTTATAGCAACAAAGATTACTTAAAAATTAGAAAAACAAATTGACAGCTTTATCCATGAAATTTATCCATATTAATTTAAAATGGGAAAGGGGGAACAGTGGGGCCCATTTACCCCCATTTAACGTCATTTACATAATCGTTTACTCTATACTTGGTAAATTCGATATTGAGACCTTTTTATAAGAATATTGTATATTTTAAATTAATATTACATTTTACATGAATTTTATAACATCCTTTATTTTTACAAATATCTTAATGATGGATTATAAATTCTTAATTTATTCAATAAATAGCAAAAAGGAAAAGCTGTTATTGTGAGTGATTCAATTTCTATACGCTCACATTTTTAAGGGTTAATTTGATCTTATAAAAGCAGAAAAAAATACATCTTCCACGGAACCATGAATATTACAACTTATGTTTAAGTCAATCCGTAACAAATAATATTCGAAAATAATTTAAAACTAGATTTGGGAGCTTTTGATTTCGAGCATCTCAAATACATGAATGTATTGATTGTCAAATATAATGTAATGCGATGCTAAACAAATAAATATTATTAACGATTATGATCACGTTAAATGAATTCGGTATTCACGTCACGCATTGGCTAATGAAGAAATTTTTTTGACATACCTTTAGGCGAGACAGGTTGACACAAATAAAGTATTGTGTTTCTGTATACGAATATTAAAAACATTTCACGGTTTAGAGGTTAAATTTCCCTTATATATGAGTTCACCGGCCGGCAGACGGCTGAATACTGAACACTGAAAGCGACGTCACTCCCACTATTTAACACCCCCAAGATACACCCTCACATATCAAATACCAATTATTAAATATTATATTCTATGGAGATCATATCCTTAATTTTGGTGGTAGTTTGATAGCGCGTGAGATGTGCTGATTAGATATTTCGGGCGAAACTGTTAAATTTACATTTATTACAGCCGGTATTATCCATGCTTAGTAAATATTAACTAGCTTAGTTGATGACGTCATCAATACGTCAATTTTGTTACTATTAAGCTATAACAAATTTACTAAGCATGAAATAATATACATACTCTTACAACTCACCTTAATTAATACACCTTGCAGGTTTCCTCGTTACCGCCGATGAAAATGAGTGAGACAATTAGTGTCTGTAAACTCTTCTGCTTGGTCTGCCATCTTGATATTTATCATCCACTTGTTCGGCCTTTTAATATCGGTGGTTTCGGTTTCACATTATTCCCAAGCTAACAGTCGCAATATATATATTTTTTTAATTCAAGCAGGATCAACAGTCTTACAAGTTGTTGTAATGAATTTAAAATATTTTAAAGGCAGGATTTCCATAAAACAAAAATTATTTGACACATATTAATGGTTTAAATATTTTCAAAAAGTTTGATTCTGATTAATTCTTTTTTAATGTCGCCATTTTTTTTTTTATAAAAAATATAATAAAATAATCTATTTACATGCAAGTCATTGGTTGAGATAAAATGACAACACTGATGACAACCTACATGAGTGATGGAGCCATGGTCCGTCGAAATGTTTACAGTATCGCAAGCCTAACCAAGTGTACGCCAATTTTTAATATTAATTTTGATATCTTATCAATAATTATAATAAAAACAAAACAGGGTCTCTATTGTAAGCTGTTTATTTTTTATAAGAACAATACAATTAATTTTAATATTATTAAAACCGCCATTTAATTCTGGTAATATGGTTTTTCAGGATTTGTCTCCAAATAATACACACCGGATCTGTAAATAATAGTTAGGGGTATTATATAAAAATAATTAAAGTGATTTTTTTACGTTCTGAATTTCGTGTGTCTATGGTTGTGAGATCATTCTGAATTCCACCACTTTCTGTCCAGATATTCCCATTAATTTTAATTCATAGCCAAAGACAAGTTCTGAATATTCAGATTATGTGAAGCCACTGTATACCTTTGATAATATGTAATAAGATAATATTTAATACTCACATATTTTTAGCCACACTTCCTCCCATGAAGCTTTCTGATGATCTTGAACAGTTGTTGGCTACAATTTCGTCATAATCATTGCATTTCCATGCCTTAAATCCTTGATGGTCAATTGAGTCGATGAAGTAGAACAAAGATATGGAATGGTCACACATGTAAGGGACTGCATCAGGACATCCTGGCATCTTGGATCCTCCGTTGGGATAAAAGTCAGCAGTTCCCGTAGGATAAATCAATCCATGGTAGAATGTATTGGTGTGAATAATTTCAACATAAGCAGCGTCTCCCGCATTTACTCTATCTGGACTATTATCCCAATCTTTTCTAGGCGGATCGCAAGCTGTTATAATTCCAACTTTGCCCTTTTTACAACTCCTGCCAGCCCATCCAGAAAGATGGGTTCCAAGACTTCCTCCAACGAGATGGACTTTATCGTGGGACAACCCAAAAGTGGACAGCCAGTCTATTAATTGAGCGATGATTGAACCAACTTCGGGAATCTTAGACACAATCAAAGATTCGGAACCGTTTGTGGTCACTTTGGTCCAATCTACTATGACGACATTAGTGTCCAAAGCGTTGAGGAAGGCTATAGTTAGATAACAGATAGTTATGAAAATATCATCTAGAATCAATTATTAACAAAAAAAATCGTACCATTTCTGAGCTCAGGATTATCGGCAGTGGGACCAAGACCATGAATATAAACCTTCAATGTGAGATTAACATTCAACGGTGACTCATTGATGTTTGAAAGGTCTCCGATTTTTAAAATATACGGAGTTGACGGGTTATTCCTGGTAAAAAAATTAAAAATCAATAATAAATTATTAAAATATTTTTGTGTATGAAAATCAATACCTTGTGTAAAGATTAAAGACAATTTCTTCTTCGGCTACATTGCTGTCAACTTTTTTGACAGCACTTCTTGCACTGGACGCTATAAATATGATTTATTAAAGTCATAAAAAATCTTTCCAGACTGTCTTAATTATAATAAAAATGAATTACCACAAATGAAAGCCGCGAAGAACAACACAAGGAAGGTGTTCATATTTCTGTTCTCAAATACAGACTGATAAATATTTATAACGTGCATTTTATTTATATGAAACCAATATAACAATCATTTTCGAATATATCACATGTATTTTTATATTTTAGTTAAAAAATAACATGATTTAATTTTAAAATAATAGTGTGATTTAATTTTTTTATTTAAAATTAATAAATTCTTTAGAATTTAACAATAATTTTAATATATATATACATATATATAAATTTTATCTTTGAGTCCGAATAGTGATGACAATCAATAAGATATGAAACATCTGATATTATAAAACAAAATATTAGGATTTTATTAAGAACTAACATTATTAAATTAATAATGTATTATCTAGGTTTATATAAAATAAATTATTAAAATTTATTGTATATAAATATTAAAATTAAATTTGAGTTTCCGCTTCTTTGTAGACCAAACTGCTTATATTTCGAAAATCCAATAAAGATAAAAAAATCAAACGGCGTCTTCCGATTTTTAACTAAAGAATCATTAATGATAATCAGATATGTGATTTTTATAGAAATAGCCGATATTATCAAATGCTTACGGTCGATTATCATTATCAGTTCATTATTTGATGAATTTGACAAGTAATGAATAAAAATTTAATTATAATATACTTGTTTCTTTTTTATTGCGGCAGGTAAAAATAATAAATGAAATATTAATAATAAAGAAGTGAACATTATTTTTTGTATAAATTCAGAATCTGTTTACATTCTGATGAAAAATATAAGCTTGGCTAAATATTGGAATATTAATTTTTCAGTGGAAAGCCCACAAATTAATTTTTAAAGCGAAATTTTAAATATTATACTCCAATATTCAAAAATAACAATCTGAAATTCACGATCGAAAATGTATTTCAAGTATTCTGTAATAATAACCAGTTAATAATTCAATATTCTGAATGTAATCTCTCGATAACGTCATTGTATTGTTTCAACAAATTTATTTTTACTATTGGTATTTTTTTTAAAATAATACGTTTATGAATTTTTAATAACTACCACTTATCATTAATAACGATAAAAACCCACTCTTATATTGGATCTTAAATAAATTTTGATTTCGAATTAATGAAAGAAATACACTTCACAATACAATTTTGCAACGAAGCGACAATGTTGAGTTAAATACTTATTTTTGAAATGTGTGGGTTTTCAATTCGATTAGTTTCTTTACATACTGTTGGGTGTGTTTAATTTTCAATTATTATTTCTATCAAAGGCTTGTTCATATATTATTTTTAATTAGCGTGTGGCTTCTCTTATGTCTTAAGACACGATGATTATGTTCTAATGAAAATAACCAAGATTTAAATTTATATTCATGAATGTGAAATATTACATTGAGGTTTACACTAGGTCCAATTATTTTATTTATATTTGGATATTATTATTACTGCAGCTTTAATGTTTATTAATTAATTATTTTTATATTTGGTTCACGAATAGCATGCATCAATAAAATCTCGTAAACGACTGCATTGATTTCCAAACAAAGTATTTTGTTATTGAACTTCTGTGTTTCTATAAGAGTGATATTTTTTTCTTATTAATTCTTATATTATTAATGAAACGATTTATAATCCCTTTAATATTGATAAATAAATTAAATTTAATGTGTAGTAAATAAATAAAGTAGTATCCTGTGATGAAAGAAAAACGTCATGTAATAATTACCATTACATTTATAGAAATTTTATAATTTATCAGAGAAATTGAGACATTTAAATAAAAATGTATATTTTAAATGTCGTTTGGGATATTACGCCTTAATAATCTGATATGATCTCTTATTTTCTGATCAAAAAATTAACTTTTATGAAGCTGTCTAGTCTCAAAATATAAATGTTAAAGTCATTAGGAAGTTGAATAAATTTGTATAAATATGACTAACCGAGTAAACCAAATGAGAAACCCCCGTTGTTAATTTCGTTAATGAACGTTCTCCGTAAGGGTACAATTTTATAATTTATTAAGTCCGTCGCAAAATTTTCAGCTTTGTTCAAATTAAATAAATTGTCTTTTATCACTCCCTTCTCATGAAAACAGATCGAAAAATATTGTTTAAGAGTTGCAGTGGAAACACCACGATAATAAGTTAAAGAGGCAGAAATATTGCCGGCTGATAAAATGTCTAGAACTTTTTATTTGTCATTCAGAAACTTTGCTTTCCCTTTTAGGGATTCAAATGAACAAAAACAAAGAGCTTATGGGTCGTAGTAAATACACATATTTTTTTTAATTTATTCTCAAATCAGGCCGATGTTTTCATACTTTGACACTCGATTTAAGATCCAATCAATAAGATTGCAGTTCGCAAAAGTTGTTATTTATGAAGACTTGTTGACAAACAAGTGGTCGATATGTTTATTGACCTAAATATACTTTGTTTATGTTCATACACTATCTGAAGATTGACTGAAGAAGTCGAGTATTAATAAGGCAGATTATTAGATATATTTTTTATTACATTCTAATAATATTTTGTTGTCTAATAAGCTATTATTTAGATTTAGAATTATTTTATCATGGAATTGTTCCATACGTAGATAGTAATGAGTGTACATTTTATTAAAAACATTTATTGTAATATTTGTTTCCCAATCGCTTATTTAATTTTGATTAAAATTTATATAATAATCTGGCGACGAATGTAAAAAATGACGTCTAACGGTTACAAATTATGTATGCAGCAATTGCATACCCAAATAATGTTCAGTTTATTTTTATTAAATGCTTCTGTTATTTTTATAGATAGCTGACATTTATTATGCAAGATCTCGGCGATGCTATAAATCACATAATTTCATTAAAATTTATGTCAAATGGTAGCCAAGACGCAACCTGTTGAGATTTAGGTTCCGGGTTAAGTTAAACCATAAATTGTGAATGTGATATTTTTAAAAGGATATCGTGGAAATAAAAAATGGAAATCGAATTGTCGAGGGTTTGGGTATTTTCAGCTGGATCGGCAAATTTTGCAAAAAACGACAACCGTGTTCTTTGTACAAAGATCGGTTCATAAAATTCCAATGATATCATTGTTAGACAGAAAGGGAGAGTTGGGTAGAACTTCACTTGAACCACCCCTATATATATATATATATATATATATACACGGTTTAGGGTTACCAAAACATTATCCTTCTATCCACATATATTTAAGATTGAACGTTTATGTGGTAAATAAAAGATAGATGATGTTTCATAAGAGCCTTTTCCGCGAAAATAATTTAGGATCGAATATAGAGTGAAAATATTTTAAAATGGAGGAAGTACGTATATCACAAGAGTATTAAGAAAAAAAATTATTTCTAATTAATAAGCGGAGAAAGAAATATAGTATATTAATTTAAAAAAATATTTAAAATATGTATTTTTATTATGTGTTGACTTCTGGGTAGAATCCCATAATTTAAAGATTTTTTTAGTGTGATTTCCTTAATATTTTATTTTTACTTTCGACTACTAATATGTAGTCTCGTCTACGTAGTCTTTGAGAATGACTACACGTTACTAGTCAAAAGTATACTTAGACATCTCAATAAAATATCGTGGAAACTTCACTAAACAAATTTCTTTATATTTTAATTATCTTGTCATACTCTACGTCCCCTCAAAATATAATACTGATTAAAAATCCAGCCCTTATGAAAAAACATAATAAACATTAACTAGTGTAGAAAAATATTACAATTAAACGCTTAGATCAGCTTGTTCAAATAAAAAGAGAGCTAGTTTTATTTTAACTATCAAAAAGGAGAAAAAATAAATAATTTTATTTATAATAAGGTTAAGAATAAATTATAAAATTAATCTAAAATTACCTAATCAATTAATATAACTATAAGTAATTTATCCTTGAGAACTTTTGACAAATTGCTGCATTTTTTAAACTACTAATCCAACAATCTACTAACTAGTACTGAAAAAAAGATCTAAGACAACGCAATATATTTAAAAAAAGTCTTGAATCAAATCAAATTGTCACCTCAGGACAAATTGACCCAACACATTTAAAAAATACCCACACCAACATCACGCACACACTAACAAATATGAATTAGTATAGTATGTATGTATATAATTAATAAAAAAAATATTAATTTTTAATTATGCTAATGTACGAAAGCCCTTGATATTCATACTCTGTTGGTGCAAAACCTCTGAGTGGAATGAGTGGATGAGAATAGTTGCACTATTTCTATACAAATGTAATATTATAAAGTATCATGTAATTCAAGCAAATCGTGTCCTGCAGGTTGTCTTATATTTTTTTAGTAAACTAAATAATAAAATTTCACAGGTATTCCTGAATCCTATCAATATTCAAATTACGGCCTGATTTAAGGTCATTTGGAGAACCCCTTTCAGTTTTCCTCTTTAATGAGGATTTAAGATCGTGGCTTTCAGGCTTTGTGAAGATAGTATTAAACATGAATTATAAGCCATTAAACGCGAAGAGAATGTATCCATCAATTTAGAAAATAAAGTCCCGAGATAGTATCTGCAGTGAGATTTGTGGACGGTAAGAAATTTAATCAGATAAGAACATTTAAAATGGTTAGTTCTTCTCCTCTTACACTGAATTTCGTCAAATAAAACCTGAATCCGAAATGTGAAATGTCTGGAAGAAAGTATCAGTGCCGGCGGGAGGTTTTGCTCTCCTCAAATTTGACACCGATCGATTCTATCTTTTGAATTAGAAATTCCAGAAAGTCCAATTTGAGAGCTGCATTCACTATTCTATGAGGGGGTTTCTTCTGACATTTAATTAATATTTCCAATAAAAGATAAGGCGCAACGCTAAAACAAGTTTTAATTATGTATTTTTCTATCGAAGACCAATTTTTATTATTATTTGTTTGCATTTTCTACGATGCATGAAGATGCAGATTAAATCTGTACCTGTATTATATCAAATAACATTTTACTAACTAATTGTGCTATTAATTTTTATTATTAAATCTCACCGGCCCGGCCAATTTATTTTATTTATAACGATGATTTTTTACATATAATATTCAAATGTTAAAGGTGTTTTACTGAATATATGCTTTATTCATATGACAATATATGGATCTATTTTATTAAAAATCACTTCTCTCATCATCTCTATTATTGATAAAATAATTTATTATGACAGTTTGAGAATCTTCGGTTTTTACTAGTGAGTGAGTAAATGATGTTAGTATCGTACATCAATACTATTCACTAAATTTTCATGGTTCGTTGACCGCTTTATAATTTTATTATTAATCAATTATCGATTTTTATAAGAAAAAATAATTTGAACCATTTTAATTTGTGAAGGGCTTTAAATATATGTTGTATACATAAGTAATTTAATGCTTTTATTTTAATGTCTTCAAGCACATACTATTATTAACAAAACAATCATTATTTCTCCACCTTTGTCACATTATCCGCTACGCAACGGAGCCGCAACGCAAAGCTCTAGTGTGAATAGACCAAAAATTAAATCATATTGAATTAAATACTTTTTATTTCAATGTATATTATGACTGTTTTTGATATTTCCATTATATATTTTCTATGATTTTGAAGTAAGTTCGTGAAAATACCTCAGTCAGATATTTCAGACGCAAGGATTGCTCATGCAAGCAATTTTGTGCATATAATTTGGAATATAGTGGTGGTTGTTTATAGCTTATGACCAAGACCTGTCTTTTACAATACTACAGACGTACGATTGTTATGTGTCTGAATTTTCAGCATCCAAGTAAAAGTGAAATCATGCACCAGACTTCACTTTCGCTTTTATTAACCCAACTCAGCTTTTATGCACCAAGTTCACTCTGAAAATATACATTTTTACTGCGGATTTTATACGCGAAATCAAAGATTAAGTCACTTGCGTGTATATTTATAGCATCGCTTGTTAAGGTGTTCATTATTTGTTTTCGGATAGTCATCTTCCCTGGCAGATAATCTGAATGAGCCTGTTGCTTTATACATATATTGTGTGATTGTGCGGAAAATATACAATAATAATACTAACGGAATGATTGATTACTTTTATTAAATAAAAATAGCATTACATAAATAAATGTTAATATATAATATTAGTATTTAGAGCCTTCCGTTAATCGGCACTTTTAATTCGTATGTCTTTTCGGGTGGTTCGACTTCTTCTTCAGCTGATTTGGCTGATCCCGATCCAGACCTGGAGCTACCTGGAGTTTTCCTGTGTCTTACTGGCTTTGTATTTCCACTGCTTGTACCCACAAATTTCAATTCTGCCAATAATTCATCCTTGAAGGAGACCTAATATGAAGAAAGAATTATATGTTATTTACAAGAAATGTTTTCAAGTGACATCTATTGTATTTATTCCAAACAATTTATGAAAAAAACTTTCAATGATTGTTTAAAGATGTCACTTATTTTAAGATAATTTTTGATGCATTTGTAAATCCCATGATTGTGATTTCAATTGTACTTACCTTATGTTTTTTAGCTCTGTCTAGAACTCCAAAAATCATATCAAAGATCGCTAGAACAAGGGCGACAGCTCCTCCTCCCATCAATACTACGAAAACACCTCCCACATTCTCAAGGCCTAGATCATCAGGTGCAGCGCTAATCTTCTCCGTTTTCTATCGATATGGGGATCAAACAAACAAAGGAAAGGGTAAAACCATGCAAAAACTATGAATTATACATCTAAAGTATTTGGAATGAAATTATTCAGGTGTGAGGTACGGGTTCACACTCAAACGGGAGTTTTCAAAACAACTCATGTGTGTACCTTCTCTTTCTTGGAAACATCCCATACTTCGCATGTGAATTGAATGATGACAGTGATGATGGATGCGATGCAACCACCGACTAAAACCACGAACACACCCCCCACATTTTCGAGGGACAGGGCGAGTGCCCCCGAGTCCTCGACGGCCCCCTTTACATAATATTAAAAATCGGGTACAAATAAACAAGGGGTCAAACAATTACGTACGGAACATTGTGTTCGTGTCCAGAAGTAAGAAGAGATTTCGAATAGAAAATAATAAATAATTAATCAATTATAAGTGAATATTGTACGAATTGTATATAACTTACGGAACATGTTCCTCCACCGCGTTTTTCTTTCCACCATTTATTTTTCATCGCGTGAAGTTTTCCCTGCTCTTGTAGTTTTAAAACAGCAGCGCTGAGGATGTTTCGATATTCAGAGTCTGTAAAATTATAAAATTATTATCTAAAAAACTGTCATTATAGGTAAAATTTAAATTATTTGACTATTGGATCGAAATGCGCAAATCTTCAATTGCGAAAATTATAAGACGTCTCTGCAAATCTTTAATATATTTTACATGTAATTAAATAAATCAATCGCAATAATCTCTTTCAGTAAATTTAAAAAATCTGCGTCGTATTACGATAATTTATTTTTATAATAAAAATAAGTGTTTAAATTATCTTATTAAAAAGTATATCATCTCAAGAAGATACAATAAAAAATATGCATCCATTTCACAATTTTTATCAAATCATGTATCATAATCTGGACAAGGAAATCTATTAAACATTCATTGTTTTGAAATTTTAAAACAGCTTTACTCATTTCTCTATAGAGTAACAATGAATTTTTTGATTTTTGGTACAACAACAAATTGCAAATTTACCTTTATAATAAATATGTTATTAAAATTCATTGCGAATTATTAAACCCATAACTAAGCAGACATATGCTTGGACTATTAAGTTATAGACAAACTCAATTAAATAAACAAAATTACAATTTAAAAAAAATAGTAAAAAAATGATATATTATTTCTAAACACTTGGGTGTCTTTTAGATACACATGTGACGGATGTCTTAGCTCCGTGTGAAAAATCAAACTAAGCCAAATACCAGGAGCTCATAGCATACGAGGAGATCTCGATGTCCATGCTCAGTAGCAAGACACCCCCAGTCTTTACCACCCTTCTCATTCACCCCCAAGGGAGAGGCAGTGAGAGCGACAGAGCGCGTATTCTAGTCCACCCCCTTCACCACCACCCGGTCTGTCAGGGGGCGGAGCATTTTCTAATGCAGTACGAGAGATAGTTTTCACGCACAAAACTATCGAGACAACGTCAGCGGTGAAAACTTGTCTTTCTCACCAGGAAAACATAAGCAGGGGAAGATAGATGTGTAGTTTCTATTTGAAAGACATGAAGAAATGCTACGACGACGGCTACCCTCGTAGTCGCCCGCTACGACAACACCACATCGTTTTTACTTTTATTTCTTATGTTTGTAGAGCAAATTTGATGATTAAAATGAAATAATTTATTATATTATATAACTAATTAGTGACGTTTGCTGTAATGTATAAGTAACAATGGGTAGGTTTTTATTTATTTCACACATGAAACTTCAGTAATTTACATATTTAAATAAAATATAATATATGCAAGACAGTAAAAAGTACGAATATATATATATATATATATATATATATATATATATATATATATATATATATATATATATATATATATATATATATATATATATATATATATATATATATATATATATACATATATATATATATATATATATATATATATATATATAAGGGAAACATGAACCATCATCACCTTGCCATTACAGGAAAAACCTTTTGAAAACATTTGTCAGTATTATAGAAAAAGAATTGTATTTGATAGATAATCAATTATCCACAGTTATATTGAATTGAATTATTATTATAACCGAATGTCTTTTTCGAAAAATTTGACACTTGTTCTACAAACAAACAAAAGCAACAAAACAAACAAAGAGAATTTAATAAAATTTTCTCATTCACCAAAAAATTAAATATAAATCCACCATTTAAAAAAAAAAATATTATAGATATAACGCGTTTTTATTCGATATAATTTGCAGTTGTAATGTTAAATAATTTGTATTTAAAAAATGAAAATGTGTCGTAGCAAACGTTTCCCGTAGTGTGTAGTGACCGAGGGTGGGCGTGTAGCGAGAAGGCGTAGTCACTAGCGGTAGGAAAACTCTACGACGATACCAGGGTGGCATACTATGACAGGGGTTGAATATTATGGGGGCGGTGTTAGAAGGGCGGAGCAACAACTCAGTGTGGCGGAAGTACCACCCCCTAACAACCCTACTACGGACGGAAGTACGACTTGCTTTCGGCACAATCCAGATATCAGATACTGGGAGAACATACTCTTGTGAAGGTGCTACGATAACCCGAATAACAAGACTTTTCAAATAAAATAAGTCCTATTAAAACCATCCATCTTGCAGATTTATTAAATTAAATTTAATTGTTTAATATCAGATTGAAAACCTAAACTAAACCAATCAATGGAATATTTAAATAATGTTTATTTACGTCCTTTTAAATTTAAGATTTCACTCATCCTTATTAATAAATATGTTAATATCAATTAAGTAATTTTTATTAAATTTAATAATAATAATAAATATTAAGGTTACAGTAGATTTTTACTGCCTCTGATGCTAAATCTATTCAAAGAACACAATTTCCATTTATATATTGGTATTTTGGGGAGATGACATGTTTTTTTCTTTATATTAATTGTTCAAAAAAATATTATTTATAAAAAAAGTATGTAAGACAGTGTTTATTTGAAGTTTTACATATCAACACGTAAACATAATATCTTTCTTAAACGCCATCATAGTCGATTTTGACTTTTATACGTATTTAAAAAAAATATTATATACACAACCAATTAAAAATAGGCACGATATTTAACTCGCAAACAAACTGTTATTTACTTTTTAAGCATAATATTTAGTAATTGTTTTGTTAATATAGCTTTTATTGTTCTTATTATATATTAATTTTAATATTTTTTCCCCATGTTTTCTATAATTTGATACTATTATTCGTGTCAAATGTTAGTTATAGGTAAAAATATTTATTTACTCTGTACACCTATGACTATTTCCAAAGATGTATTTTTATATCAATCATTGTTAAAACTTATACGTAATAAAATATTATTATTTAACTATTTTTTATTATATCCATGGTAAAATAATTATATTTAAAAAATACGTTTTATGTCTCTTCAGTCAAATAGCATTTTTACTGTCTATATGATTATTGGTAATAATCAGTCGTAAAAGCGATATTTTATTAAATATAACCAGTGTGATAATAGCCCAGGGGATAAGAAGCATGGCTACAAATAATGTGGTCATGAGTTCAAAACCCACTCAAATCATTTTCTTTTAATAGATTTGATCGGTTATTACGACTGGGAGATCGGGAATAATATTAATTAAATCCCGTTCGATCGTCTTGATCTATGTTTGCTCTTATTTCCTATATTGTAAGGTAAATACTGATTATTAAGTCGGTTTTTTAACTAGTTTAATAACTCAGGGAACAAGGAGCGTAACTACAAATTGTGTGGTCATCAGTTCAAAATATCACTCAATTAAAAAAAATGATCGTTTATTATGACTGGGTATCGGGAATAATATTAATAAAATCCCGATCGATCATCTTGATCCAGGTTTATTCTGATTTCCTGTATTGTAAGGTAAATACTGATTTTTAGGTCAGTGAACTGTGTAACTAGTAATAGTTAAGATCACCGACAGACAATTAACACGTTGTTAGACAATTAGCTCCATTAGAGATGTAGGTTCTCTGGTATTCCAGACGACTGTTTTCTCGTAATAATAATAAAAAATATATCAATGTGTTTGACGATAGATACAATATTTATATTCAGACATAAAAATACTGCATACTGATGGGGAACTTGTTTTTTTATGTATTTGGGCTCCGGAATAAATATCGAGAATGTGTTTGTAGAGTAGCAATGTATGAATGGATGTGTTTATTCATTGGGGAGAACCAGATTCCCCCCCTGTGACATTAACACAGAGGGTTGATATGGCCAGATATAAAAGCAGGATAGGAAGATAGTCGGCTCGTGTCTGACATGTTATGACCAGATTGATTTTTAGAGTGGTATGAAGACAGGGACAGCAGGACTATCTGCTGAGGCTTTCTCTCCTTCAGTGCTAGCTCCTTTCTTCAATAGAGAGAAAGTGGCGTAGGGAGTCTTTTAACTCTACAAAATGCCAGGGTAGCAGAGCACAAGAGGAGATCGAGTAACTGAGGGTGAAAGGAACGAGGCAACAGGTTGTTTTTTGGGGGGTGGAGTAAAGCAAAATCGATACCACATGCACTTGCGCAATAGGCAATCACTACGAGGGGTGGTTTATTACCAGGAGACGTATAAAACCAAAAACATTACATATATAACAAAAATAAAAATTTATATAAAAAATACCACCAAAATATACATATTCCAAAAACTTCAATATATATTATTTATATATTTTTTTAAATATATTTTAAAGCGACATCTTTGAGAATTCATACGAAGAAATTATTAAAAATTTACATACTTTTTCTCATTGCTATTCCATATCCTTTTTCATCTAAAGGTTTACCGATTTGAGTCAAATCGCAATGTCTCTCTACGGTGTATTCGATTGAAGTGGACTCCATAAAGAATGCATAATTTTGACTCTCGGCTCTATGAATTGAACATGAAAGTAAATTATAAAATTGATATTTATTTTAAAATAATTATTATTACCTATTGACACCTTCATCGTTTGAGCTTGTAAGTACTTCTGCTGCATTCTCTTCCATGTATGCGTACATTGTTTGATAGGTTCCATAATCAGCATCCTATATCATTTTTAATCAATTATTTATTTACAATACAATAATATAAATATCAGACTGCAATGTCGTAACAAAATTACAGGAGATTATCCCAAAGTGATATGGAGATCCTCGTCCTACTTAATGTTAGGAAAACAGAAATATAAAAATAAGAACAAAATAGAACCTTAAGGTACTCGGGTACACAATAATAAACAGGTATTATCAGTCAAAGGTGACAGTAAATTCATTCAAAATGTCAACACCCCAGGTTAATTATGATTTTATATTGTATTTGGATTGAAAAATAATACCAACTTTGAAAAAATCTATTGTAGAGCCGCCTTTTTTCGCACCGTACTTTATTCCATACGGATTTTTTGCCAAATCTTCAGCACTATTGATGGGATAAAAGAGGGATTCTACTGTGAGAAAAGCGGCCAAGTTTGCGGTATAAGAAGATACCATAATCAAGGTGAAGAACCACCACACTCCGGCGATCATTCTTGTGGATATTGCTCTACAAATACAAATAAAAATAAAAAATGTATGCAAAAATTAGTAAAAAGTTAACGAACATCGGGGCAAGTTCTGAGCCTTGTTGGAGTACAGCACCGATCACAAACCATAAAGAGTTTGGCATACTGAATTGGTTTACCAATGTTTCAGGTTCTTCTATACAAGGGTAAGGGTTTTGCCATTCGGCTGGAGCAAATCTGGCCATAATAAATACAAGTACAGACACACTTATATAAGCAGTGCCCACTAATAACCAAACCTGGAAAGAGTTTAAACAAGTTACAGATTAAATTACAATAAGTGATTTTGAAAATTTAAGAATACTCACGCCTGTTGAGAAAGGAGACATGAAGGAGAATAAGCTGGGAGCTTCTTTAGAAGGCTTCTTGTATAAAATACTAATGCCTAAATTCATAAAGGGCATTGTGAAGTCTACAGCAGTTTCTCGGTCTGATGTTATAGTTAAATCAGTAATTGCCAGGTCGGCTTGCTAAAATCAGACAATTTATCAATATAATAAACGTGGAAGAAGAAGAAGGATGTTGAACGAAGACTTGACTCGATCTGTTTTGATTAGTACAAAGCAAAAAAGGAGATGCATAGAAAAACTGACATTGAGAAAACAACCCCTTGAGCTTTATAACTAGTGCAATAGCTGCTTGTGGCAATAAATACTGTGACCATGGGTTCAAATCCCGCTCAAGTCAAATGAAAAAAAAAGAAGATTTAATCGGTTATTATGACTGGCAGATCGGGAATATTATTAATCAAATTCCGATCGATAGTCTTGATCCAAGTTTAGTCTGGTTTCCTGCATTGTAAGGTAAATACTCAGGCGATTATTAAGTCAGTAACCTGTATAATTAGTAATAGTTCGTGGTAGTTAGTGGTAACAATTTGATAAATGAATAGATATGTCAAAAGGAGCCTGAACCATGATCCAGGCTGAAGCCCAAACTGGTCTTACTTTAGAATAGAAGTGTTCTATTAGATAAATAAAATATTTTGCACTGTGGGGAAATTTTGGTACTCAAAACTAGACAAGATCCTTTAGTGGATCGGGTGATTTTTGGGGTAAGGAACCATAGAGTCAATGAGATTTACTTCTCGACTCTTTGCTGTCAGGTGGCAAAATCTATGTAATATTTACGTTATCCAAGAGTTTTCTAATCATTCCATTCCATTCTCCAGTTTTCTTATTTAGCGATCCATAAGCTCCGTCTTCCTGGATTTCAAAAGTGTAGTTAAAACCAAGCATCGCTGATAGTTCCTGAATCAGTTCTATTGCGAATCCTTCGTATCTGTCGTTGCCTTTCAATGTGGCGCTGGAATCCTTCAGCATTCCGTATGGGGGACTCTAGGTGCAAGTTTTTAATATTAATTACCAAAATGATTCTATTATATCCAAAATCATTAAAACCAGTACCAAAGCTGTTAACACTATGAATGTCCTATTAAGCAAGGAAAGCTCTGAAGAATCTACTGATATTTTTAAATTGACTCGTGTGATGTTGTGCGGTTCTGTAGAGTTCCAAGTTGCTACCTTAAATTAAATGTATGTAATAAATATTATAAATAGATGTATTTAATTCATAAATACTTTCTCAATTCCAGATGGTGTTAATTCAACGACATCGAGTAGAAAATCACTTCTAAATCCAGGACGATCGAATTTTATGCCCCTGGTCAGGCCTTCTACATAATTCTTTAAAAATAAACAGATATTAAATATTATGTAATTTTAATATGTATTTAAAATTACCGTTTTCATATAATTTATCATTGTGAAGCCATGTTCCCAGCTATAAGCGTCATTACAATCGAAGCTTCTCTCTTCAAATCTGCTGATATTTAATTCTTTTAGACCAGAAGCGAATACCAATACTGCATCAAACATCAAGGCAATATCGCTGGTTAATTTTTCAGGCACTAGCTCTTCTTCTTTACCTCTCATCTTGTTCAAGTTATTCCAGAATTGAGTGGCTTCAATTACGAAAGGGTCTTCGGGATCGACGAGTCTTACGCCTGTTGAGTATATTAATGAGTATTTAGGGTTAATTATTACTGTAATTAATTTACCTGTAATATTGGCGCCTCCATATTGAAATGGTTCCATATCAATCGTATGCATGTCAGGATTAGTAATAATGTAATTGTGTTCATCGGACATAATACCAGTTTGTTGGGCCTGAAGAAGCACATCGTATAAAATATCAATCGAACAATCGATTATAAAATGTTTGTCCCCCGATTTCTTCACGTGATGTAAAATAGATCTGAAATTAAATGAAAAGAAATCATATATAAGGTACAAATACATCGCACGATACCATCGATATATTAGCAGGCCATAAACTTAGATGTATAAATATCAAGATAGCGGACCAAGTAGACGAGTCTGAGTGAGACAACACTAATTTTTAAGCACACTAAATGTCAGTTCGTGTGAATTCTCAATAGAGGTGTACATCGCTCTTTATTACTGTTGTTTAAACACTTGATTACAGTGTTGCACCAGTCAAACTCATCTGCTTTGTCCCCCATCTTGATATTTATACATTCAGTTGAATGGCCTATTAATATATCGGTGGTATTAGACGCTTAGTACAAGATTAAAATCCTGTAGTAGGTAATTGATGGATTGGGTGAAATAAGGGCGGATAATGGAATACGCTTTTTTCCCTAAAATAACTTTTGTAAATAACTTTAAAATTTATTTTTTAAATATCCTGTTATGGTCATTTACCTGTAACCAAAGATAATATTTCATCATGTATGTAAACATAGAATGCTTTACTCGATAATCCTGAAACTGACAATTTCACTATACGCCCTTATTTAACTCAGTCCTCAATGTATTCAGATAATTTTTATACAACTTGAAAAAATACTTTTGAATAATGGAAAAACTTTCAATACAAACATTGATTGGTAAAAAGTACCTGTAATTATTTCCCAATCCCAGATCGAGCTGTTTCACTGTAACTGTGTATCCCTTAGGATCGTACATTTTTAATAATTCACTTATTCTCGGGAAACTATCACTGTTTTCGTACAGTATAGTGAACTTTTTCCACCCCCACATTTCTACCAATTTAACGAATATCTGAAAATGTAATACATTTATTGGTTTATTCATTTTTTTATATTTTTTACCACTAACCGTAGCATACGCAGGTGGATAAGGGTAGACGTTGATGAGACAGCTACCCCTTTTTTGGTCAGGATCTAACCTGGCTTCTACATGGGGAACTTCCATAGTATCACAAACAGATTGGACATGATGGGCTGTACTTCCCGTAGAAGGGCCAAATATTCCCACCACTCCATCCTATGCAAATAAAATATAATAATTCTCTTTCATTGAATATCAAACCGACTATGTTTACCTTTAGTAAGGAACAGACAGCTTGTGATACTGCAAAACTATCACCTTTGGGAACTCTCATGGGTCTGGCCAAAATTTCGTGTCTTGGTAGAAGTTGCCTTTCACTATTAATGGCTTCCACTGCATATTGAAAAGCTGACTCTTGTCTGTCGTCTTCAGTATCAAAAAGTCCGCCTAAAAACACCGAGAATGTTGCACCGTGACTTAATTTATATTTAGAAGGTGGAGCAGTCCACCCAAATATACACTATAAATACACGAACTCAAGCAATATTTATATTATAATCAATTTTCACCAATCATGATTTGAATATTATTATAATAATTGTCTTTTTTACTGTAATAATGCAAGGTGTTTAATCCCTGAATCTGTCCAGTGTAATTTGAGAGACTCATTCAGTGTAGTGTAATACCCCCTTTAACACAACGATGTTTGAGTTGTAAAAAATACGGCCAGGTGCGTTTGTTTTTTTTTACATTAATTATTTGATTGAAAAGTGTTATTTATTTATAAATATTAATATTGAAAATTTTGTTAAAGGTCTTGAGTTAATTGCGTTTGATGTTGATTTTATCTGTTTAAGAAAAATAGTATTTGAATATACGAGTACTTTATTATACACTATTTAAAGGTTTTTTTTTCAAAATCTAGTAATTGTTACAAATCCGGAAAATTACGTCTTAAAAGTACCATTTTTTCTCAATAAGTTTAGTGTGAAGTCAGAAACGCTGTTTTTGTAACTTGACAACCCAATTATATATTATATCGATTCAAATTGTAGAATGGAATTTTTTGGAAAAATACATACGTCGTAAATATATAAAAATAATATTTATCTAGAATGTTCCAGATATTCAAAATATTAGGCTTATTAGAACTGTACCTATTTTAATTTGTCCCCCATCCGCTTTGATGATAATTGACACTAAAACTAGAGCACCGAGGAGTCGAACCAGCATCTTCGTGGAATACGTTATATGGAAGTGTTCATAGTGATTGATTATCCTTAACTGTTTACAGATGCACTCGACTTTGATTTGCCGTAAATATCAGTTTATGGTGTAAACAAATTAAAAGTTACGACTGTTTAGTAGCTCAAGTTGAATGACGAGTGTCTCAAGCCACCGTGGAAATTGTATTGGTGAGCTTTTGCAAGAGGGCCATACTAAAGCAAACAACTACACAGTGAATACAAAAAAAATAACTTTTTTTAATTATAAAAATATTTAATCATAATTAAATCTGCATAAAAAATGTGAAATTTTGATGAAATAGCGATGGCAATCCCCAATTGAGGCGGATAACGAGATAATTCCCCTTTCTCGTAAAATTATTTTTGTAAATAAACTCAAACTTCTTAACCCATCTGTGTGAAAAACTGAAAAACTTCATCATATTAAAATATATAAATGTTATTCTCGATTACTTTGAAACTTTCAATTTCAGTATACGTTCTTATTCCACATAGTCCCTCAATTCTAGTTATTTAATTTAATGAATACATTTATAATGAATTTAATTATCATACTTGCCACAGTAAAATTAATGATTTAAATACCCAATTCTTTTATATTTTAATAAATAGTAATAAATATAGTTAATTAGAAACATAAGCTATTTTTATGTTATACATAAAAATAATAAAACTATCATTCAAGTCACAAATATTGTTCAAAAAATTACTTAATAATTTATGTATATACTCCAAATATATGATTTTTCTACAAGAAAATAATTTATTAATATTAAAAATAAATTATGTCACATGTTTCAATTTAAATAATATTTTATCAAATTAAAAAAAGGACTAATATAGTAGATTTCGCTTGACTGCTTGGTGAAGGGGTAAATATTCTAATCAAATTATCACTAACTTCTGCTAAGAAAATTCATGGCTGAAATATAATTCTGTTCTTTCGTATCCCAGTTAATGTGCTTAGGAGTTGGTTAAGTTTAACCCTTATACTTACTTTGAAAAATTCAATAATAGCTGCATGTCGTCAGTGATTTTTTAAGAATACTTTTTTTTAAATAAATTAAAAAATGTGTAAAATGCTTTTAAATCACGGTATAGTTGGCACAGATGTGTGATCTAATAAAAGACACAGTAGCTAAAGCACGCCGAGCTGTTCTGTATTTACAAAAATCTCAACACACCCATATCGTGACTTAGTTTCACATTTTCCATTATTCCAGGAATTATTTAATAATAGAGCATTCATTTCATACAAAAATAAACTTAGATTTCAAATGGTAAACAACAAAAGTATACATATACAGGGCGATATAAATAAAAACGACAGAACTGTTGCTTACACCGTAGCTATTTTTAGAAATTCACAAATATTATCTAGAACTGTTTTTTGTTAAATTTAATACTACATATTTATTACAAATATTATTATTTATAAGTTAAATAAATTGGCCAGGGTTTACATGGGAGAGTGACAATTTAGACAGCTTTCTTTGATGTCCATTCAAATCCCGACGAAACATTCTTCTAGGAAATCTAATTAAACTACGTTTTATTAGGAAACACTTGTGTATTTATTGACATTTCAAAATTTAACATTTATTATATTATAGCCATTGTCACAATCATGTTAATTATGATAAATATTACAATAGACTCTACTTACACTTACACATTAGGCAAATCAGAGTTTAGAACAATGTACAACGGGAATATAATATTTCGTTCAATATTATTTTAAAACAATCATTTCATCAGGAGACTTAATATGAAATTGTAAATTGATTTGTATTTTAATAGTAATTTATTTATCTAAACGTTTTTTTTGTTATTCGTTCACATTCTTAAACATGCTTATAATAATATGAGAATTCGTAAAATTAATATGAAGATCTTAGATCGAATCGATGGGTTTTGTTTATAATTCCTATTTTACCCTGAAAATATACACATTGAATATTTATTATACATTTTTTTTTAACATTAATTATTATAATAATATGTAGATAGTACAAATAGTTTACCTGTACAAGTTTCACAAGGATGTGAATATAAAAATCTAAAATAAACATTTACAATTGAGCTTGTTGATAAATGATAATATGTATTGCTTTATGTTCAACTTGTGTGCAAAATTACAGAAGCGAAACATGATATTTTGTAATTATATTTACACTACACACAAACACATATTATTTTTATTGAAATCCACTTAACATTTATTTGGTACATAATTATTTCGACTCTCTGTACACGATGTGTGTGAAAGATAGAAAAATGAGATTATTCATTTGCTGTTGTTTTTTTTTCTAGATGATGGGATGATATTTATATTCGTTAAGGGTGTATTTTCCATGGTGAGGTCACCTTAGGCTCCACCATTTTCAAAGTCGGCGGAGAAGGTGACAGATCATTGTCAGTTGAGGGTGTCTTTGGCCCCAAAGCCGTAGTGCATGTATGGAGATCCCATGGTGGCAGGGGCTCCAGTGGAGCTGATGTCTGTCTGGGGGGGCGTAGCCGCTGCGCCCCCAGGGGGTCTCTTGCGCCCTCCACTCCCCTGACAGCGCAATGCCTGTCTCAGTTCAGAGGCCATTTCAGAACAGAGGGATGCCTGAAAGTGTTAAAGAATCTGTATTGTGAAGAAACAACATTAAGTACACCTGCATTTTGAATATTGATTCTATGAGTCAGTGACACAAAAATATATATGTAGAGTGTGTATGAGTTAAATAATTTATAGTTTTATTATACCAGAATCTTATTATTAAACGTATTATTTGAAAATATACAACAGTTAATAAGATGCTACAATTAATAAACGCTAATATTTAAAGAAGAAGAAATTAGTAATAAGAAGAAATTAGTAATATATATATATATATATATATATATATATAAATACTTTTTTGTCATATTTTTTCTATTAGCGTGATTAATAATAAAATAAAAAGTTTTATTTATTTATTTGTGGTCGTTATATACATTAAATATTAATAATTGAAAATTATCCAGTAAATAATATATAAATACAGATTTTTAGTATCTTGTCAGATTTTATTCCTTCTGGTCCCTAAATTGTAGGCTAATAGATATATGGGAATATTTTTTTTATTTTTGTCTTTTTAGACACAAAAATGTGTTAATTCATTATCTGTTGGTGATCTTAAATATTAAACAGGTCATCAAATTAATAATCGCCTCAGAATATACCTTACAATCCAGGCAATCAGAGTAAACCTGTCGTAATCTCCCAGTTATAATAACCGATCAAATCTTTTTTTTACTTGAGTGGGATTTGAACCAATGACCATAGTAATTGTAACCACACGTTTTATCCAATGAGTTATTTTTTATATCGATTATTAAATAAAAAATGTAGTAGTAACTTTTTTAAGAATAAGGAAAACCCACATAATCGTGCATTTTATATAGTTTTTTTAATAAGATACACACTACAAGGTTTGAAAAATTATACATCGATTATAAACAAATAAATTATAAATATAGTAAATGTTCCAACTCACCTCCTATATTAATCGATCCAAAGGAAACGGGATGGAAAGCAAGAAGCAAATCGCAGACAAATAACATAGTCATATTATTGAGATGATATCAAAGCAAACGTGATATCGGACAAAGAAGCTATATTATCTCATTATTAGGTATAACATATTGGGACTATAGTGTGGGATAATGTATGTCATGTAATCGGGATTGTATTCAGGTGCCCCAATGACAGCTGTCAAGACATTTGTCATAACCAGATTGCATCAATGACAACCACTGACAGATTATAACACCCGCGATAATGACAAATTAAATAAAAAATAACATAATTACCAGATAACACAAACAATAATAATAACTGCTACAAGTCCTGCATGCAAAAAAACAAATAAATTAAAATAATATTAAATTATATCAGATAAGGTACAGTCAAATTCAGATAACCGAATATTTAATTTTTTTTAGTTTTAGTTTAGTTGAGGCAGTAATCAATAAAAAAACTGATGACGAAAAAGCAACGTACGCCTAGGAAACCATTACTCTATGCATTAGCATCTCGATATGACATGTTGTTTCATTCATATGATTATTTGTAGTTAAGAAAAAGAGTTTGATTTAGGCTTATTGAATTTTTATGAATGATTCAAATTACATTTGTAATTTAAATGAGTATAAAGCTTGGGTTTCCCAGGCATGCGTCGAGTTGCATAGAGTTGCTTTGCTGTAATTTTGATCGGTTGTTGTTAATTAGTGCCTCGCCCGAGGTTTAGACGAGGACTTAACCAACAAAAAAATGATTATAAGTGTAGCTAAGCAACTCTACTATTGTATTTACGGTGTACGTTTACGGCGACGCACGCCTGGGATTCCATTACATAAGCGGTTTCGATCTGGTCAATTAAAGTGCGTTTTTTTTAATTGGTCTGTTGGTTTATTGATTGTAATAATATTGTTATCAAGATTTGACTGTACGTGATAAAATAGGCAAAATAAAAGTTTTAATAAGGTGTCAGTATCAAATTTGGTCATGTTTTATTTGTTTAGGGTCAGATTTGATATAAATCGTGTAAGAGTCATCTATCTAATTTGTTTATTTTTTAGAATATGTTTGTTTTCCACTTGATTATTGTTTATATGGTAATGTAGGGGCGCGGATGATACCCCTCAGGCACGGGCTATGTTTCTCCAAGGTATGTGCTCACCCTTTCTTCCACGGCGACTTTCCTGGACTTCCATACGAATTCACATACTGCTATCACACAAGCCACGCCCATTCCACCCATCAGGACTACGAATACTCCCCCGACGTTGGCCAGACCAAGCTCGTTGGCAGCTGAAGATGACTTTGAGGTCTCATCCTGAAATCAAATAAAATTAATATTGGAGAGTTGTGCAGACATGTACGATAAGTGTCGACTACAACTTAGCTATTTCAAATTGACGGAGTTTGGGTTCCCCAATATTGTATGCAAGTAATTCCAGTCTTATGCCTTGGTTACACTTTTACTGAATTGACAGAGAACAGTGTACTTGTTGCCATCTGACAGTTGCTGGAGAGAAGTAGGCTAAGCCATGGAAGGGAAGGCGAGTGGCCAGTGAAAAAAAAGAATCTAGTTTGCCGGCTATGTAGCCTAGTCAAATTAGGGTTTTATCTCCGAATTTGAGCAAAGAAGCTGTAATTTTTCGATATTCTAAGGGTAGTCTGAAAAATCGATTGAAATCAAGTGACAGGTTTAGAAGTTCTAAGCTGAAATTCCGAGGATTGACCCTTTTTCTTCCTAATTTAACTGGGCTAATGGGCCTATATCCACAAAGTGGAACTCACACTATGGGGGTCCAAGTACTGTTAAATAATGGATTCCCAGGCATACGTCACCGTAAACGTGTACCGTAAATACGATAGTAGAGTTATTTAGTTACTCTTATGATCGTTTTGTTTGTTAGTTAATGCCTCGTCTGAGCCTAATTACAAACTAATTACCAAAAAACTGATCAAAAGTACAGCAGCTTTTACCGTCTTTACGGTGTACGTTTACGGCGACGCACGTCTAGGAATCCCAAGCTTTATGCCAGTTAACTTGCATGCTAATTTGCAGTGTGTAACCCAAGAATCCCATGATTTAGTAATCGCTACGCCACGTTAATTTAAAAAGATAAATGTGTAATTTGTGTGTCCAATAAATTAAGAACACTATATTTCACTATAGTTTAGTAAATCCAGTTTTCAGTTTCAGCTCAATTTTCAAAATATTGGTTTCGCTTTAGTTCTGAATGTAGTTTGGTCGTGGGGCTAAAAAAATATTCACAAAGCATATTGACGATTTTCCGCTTTTCGTTTGATCCCGATTCGAATAGAGTACACAAATGTTTTTATGTGAAATATTCAATATGAAAAGCACGAGTCTATGAAAAAATTCTTGTATGGCAAATTGTACGTGTGAATGTTTAATTAAATGAGTTATAAAGGTGAATGAATTGTATGAAACGGCATATGGTGCGAGGTTATTAAAAGAATCCGTTATCGGTATGGTCTTTTTATCTAGTCTGATTTTTTTAATTTAATCTCCTTATAACCGACACTTCTTTTATGAAGTTTCAATTAAACTCACTCTGCACGATCCGCCACCTCGTTTTTCCTTCCACCATCTCGTCTTTAATATGTGAAGTTTTCCCTCTTCTTGCAGCTTTAGAACGGCTCCGCTTATAGCAGTGCGATATGGCGAATCTGGAAAAAATGCAAATTTAATTTAATAACGGCTTGATAAAACCACCGGATGAATTTTAATCGGCTTTTTTAAAAATTCAGTCCCTTATTCGATTCAATTTTAATACTTACTCGGTGGCATAGCAATTCCGTAGCCTTTGGAGTCGAGCATTCCTCCGACTTGTGTCAATTCGCAGTTACGCTCGATTACGTATTCGATGGACGTGGACTCCATGAGGAAGGCGTAACTTCCTTTTCCCTTCACCACTCTTTCTACACCTTCCACATTACTTGAAGTAAATACTGTTGGCCTGGCAGATTCCATGAAGCTCCACATTCTTTGGTATGTTGAGAAATTGGAGTCCTGAAAACACATTAGCCCAATCTTTGTAACAAGTATATTTCTTTTATTTAAACTCGCTCGCACAAAAAAGTATCGTTCTTCTACATAATTTGGCTCTGCCATCAATTACCAAAATTCAACATGATTTTTTATTAAAATGCTTGCCTAGCTTATATATTTTGAAATCTTTAACCCACGCAATACATAATTGGATTATACAAGGTAGACTTGAACTAACTAAGAATATTTTAGAGAGTGGTAGGGTATGTAAAAATTGGGTTAATAAATATATTGAATATTGAAAAAAAATTAACAGACACAATACAAATACGAGAATCATTAGTACTTCACAGAAACAGCTGATTCCAAGATGGCGGCACAAATACATTTTATTTTCACCACTGTACTCACATTAAGTACATCCTGTATAGCAAATATTTATTAGCAATGCTTATTATAATATCTTTCCTTGGTACAAATAGATGATATTTATTTATTTTTTAAATAAAAAGTACATGAACCAGTTGTATTGCTGTTTATGAAACCTTATGTAATTTGAAATTAAATATGCTAATTAGTTGATTAAATTAAAATTAATCAGCCATTTATACACCAAACAAAATATGAAAAATTCTTTGATTGTTCTCATCAATTATTTATAAGGATATTTTTTAATTTTAGTATAATTTGATATAATTGTTAGTTGTTGAATAATGTGATGCAAATGTGATAAAGGCATTTCCTGAAACTGAAAATTCAGTCACTGTAAATTTACGTACGCTGAATTACTCTTGAAACAAATATGTACCTCCCGGTTTCAGGAATTTACATTTTAAATATAAAAATAAATGTGGAATCTTACTCTGAAAAAAGCGGCTGTTGATCCACCCCTGAGTGCTCCATATTTGATTTTGGTCTGTTTGGCCAAGTCTTCAGCACTTTCAATTGGCGAATCCATTCTTTCCACGGTTAGAAAAGCAGCCAAGTTTGCTGTATATGAAGAAATCATGATGAGGGTGAAGAACCACCACATCCCCGCAACCATTCTCGTAGACACGGCCCTTGTAAACGAATACATTATTAGGAATTTGTATTGAAAAGAACAGATTTGAATATGAATGTTTCTAAACTGAAGGGTGATTTGGTAAAATATAATTCATGCATTTAAAAGGTATCAAAGTTCATGCATATTAATGGAAATGTAATAAAAGGAACAAAAACATTGAGCTACCCGTCGCATGCAAACAAGACAATTATAAACAATACGTATGCAGCCGATCTGTTTGTTCTCCTTATAAAATATTCATATAAATAAAAAATAAAACACCATGGAAATGCAGCAAAATTCGGATAGTCAAGGCATGCGCGGAACGAAGCAGAATTAATTAAATAATATCATTATGCAATACAGAATAAAACATCAAACCAAGGAACAGTGCTTTGAAACGATGAAGATTCCAATGATTTGAAATAACTTAAGTGATCGGTGGGTTTTCTTCATCTTTTCGTAGCGCGCTGAGTGTGTAAGGCCGCCTTCATACTAGACCGATACAGATTAGTGATTTGTCGCAACGAATAAAATTCCAATGATCTACTGTTAGAAGTTCTTCGATTAATCGATGAAAAAACTCTGAGAAAATATTCTCACTACTTCGGTTATCAGTCGATAAGTTGTTCAATCGCCTTATCTCCTTCGTTGAGATTTGAGAAGTACTTTGTCTATGCGTGTCACGCGTAAGATATCTCTTACTTTTATCGCTCTAGTATGAACACGGCCTAAGGTTGGCAAGTTGTTGGACTTACTTCGGCGCTATATCTGAACCTTGCTGCATTAAAGAACCGATGGTGAACCACAGGGAGTTGAGTAGCGAGAATTGGTTCTCCAATACCTGTGGCTCGTCAAGACACGGATGAGGGTTGTCCCACTCGTAAGGACTAAACCTGTCCGTGGCAAAAACAAACAAAGAAAAACAGAACAGGGATTATTATCATGAGCATAAATACAACAGGCAGGCAAAACAGGCAATGCATGGTTAGATGAGGGTGGCTTAAAGGTAGATAGGATCTTACTTCGGCAGAAAGTCACAGCTTTGTTGCATCAAAGATCCAATGGCAAACCATAGACAATTTACCATCGAAAATACATTCTCCATCTTCTCGGGATCTGTTGGATCGCACGGATTTGGCTTGTGCCATTCGTACGGAGTGAACCTTTATTTTACATAATATTAATATTAATACCAATACAAAAAAAACCCATTTCAATTCAAACAACGAGGTCAATTGAATTTTTAGAGAGTTGGAATTATTTAAGTATGCAAATTATGCTAATGCGATACTTTATTAAAATCAGGCACTGAAAATCAACCATATTCTCCACTACTAAAATCTCTCATATTTTACATAATTTCATTCAAGATATTTTCAGGGTGGTCCCAATTTGTTATGATACCTTTAATTTTCCAATATTAGTTTAGAGTTCCTTTTATTGTGGATTACTTGATCAATTATTAATAAACAACTAATAAAGATATTAAAAATTAGAGAATTAATCTATGAATGTGGTACATGAGCTTGGGGTGTTGATGAAAATAGAGATCCACGGTGTACATGGATGAGTGCGATTTTTGTATGTAAAAATACACAAATCACAATGCCTTAACAAAACATACAATGTATTGATGGATATGATTGGATTGGTTTTTGTGCCGTTACACATATGAATCCATTTGGAATGTATTTTTTTAAATTATTACCATCTTGGGTTGATTTTAAAAAGAACATAGTGATATTAAAATTAATATCAGTGAGATTCGAACCCCCAATTATCAATAAAATACTAAATATTTAATCGAGAGTAAAAATGTGGAATCAGTGCATATGCACTCGATAAATTCACGATCGATTGATCCAATTGAATGGCCAAATTTATTTATGATAAAATCTATGTAATGTAAACTGGCTTATATCATCAGCTTATGGGATGATGTAGTTATTAGATATAGAGGCAACAGGTCTACCACAAAGGCACTCCACTCAGCAGTGTTGATCCTGTAATTGCGTTAATTATACTCAGTCAATACACTGTATTTTACATACCTTGCTAATATGAATAATAGGACTGAAACGCCTAAATAAGCGGTCGCCATGTATATCCACACGTCTAGTGATAGTGGAGACAGGAACGAGAACAGATTAGGCGGTTGTTTAATGGGTTTCCTGTATAATACTGATATGCCAAGGTTCATGAAGGGCATCGTAAAGTCCACCACTTGTTCCCTGAAAATACACAAACAAAAATATAATTTAAATTTGGGGACGGGTAAGTGTCCAGGAGGTTTATGTTCGGGGGCTTTTGTCGGTGTGGTTAATGTCCAGGGGGTTATAATTGTCCTTAACATTAACACAGCGTAACGTAGGTTTGTTTTATTATATAAAAATTTTATCCTCAGTATTTCACCTGTTGCAATAACGAATAAATTATATTTAAAAATGGTATTTTTTACTTTCAACATTTTTTAGAACCATACAGTTGAAAAAAATACTTAAAAAAGAATAAATATCATTATTCATAAGTGGCGGCACACACTTTGCTGCTTGTGCATCTGCTTCTCGTAACTCAGCCAATGAGAGAAATATAAACAAACACGAGCGCCAATCATTGTCAAGCTCTCGTTCTCTCATTGGCGGAAATAATATGTGCCGCCACAATGTTTGGTAAACTAAATGCTATACACACTTATTTTGACTGTATTAAAATTATGAAAATTCACCAATTTTTATACAATAAAAATATAAGAGATAATGATAATCTGGATTCAAATTTTGTCACAAAAAATTGGCTTTTGACAAAGTGATAAAGCTCGACGACCGTAAAGCTATTAAATAGATCGCAACATATGCCATAAACAAACAATAATGGCATCGAATATACCGATAAATATTTTACGGACCATCAAAGTATTTCAACACTTTGTATATTATTTTTAGGACATGTATTCACTGGGCTTTATGTCATTTTTACCAGGGAATAGTTTGCATGTAAAAAAATGTGAAGAATATAATACGATTTCTATAAATATATTATAAATATTTCATATGTGTGTTTTAGACTTTTTTTCGGACTTCTTTATAATTTTACCAAAAATATGACAATATCATCTTATCAAGTTTTTTTAAAAGCATGGCCAAAATCACCTGATACTGGGCATGCGTATTGACGATGGTGTAGAAAATTTTCGAATTAAACTACCTAAGGTTATTTTTCACTTTGTCCGAAAATGCTAGTTAATTTTTAAGTATAAAGTGGCTTGCGTTTGATAGTAATTTGTTCGTGGTTTTTTAAATAATCTTATCTGACTTGAGCCTCAGAATTTACGAAAAAAATAAGGGTTTTATAGATATGCGTTTAGAAGAGGGTTTTTTACGTAAAACGAAAATTTTTATTGATTCGATGGTTTGATCAAATGTAAAGAGTGCATTTATTTATAAGAATATTTCTATTTAGATTTTAAGAGTGACGCTTGGGGACATTTTTGGTGTCGTTTCTTCACGTTTATGGAAATTTGAAACAGGAATTCTTTTACGGCGTTTTAAAGCGTAATGGATATTTGGCCCGTAGACCCGTTGAATGGCTATTACGTAGGCTGTACAAGTATTCTACGGAAAGGAATGAAAGAGTCGTAAAAAAACTAGGCCGGTCCTAAACCGAGTCACGTTCCCTAAAGAACACGTCTATTTCGCCGGTCCGCAGATCAAAAAAGTTTCACCCTCACAATTAATTATTGCC
>JAGTTH010006011.1:0-15953 GCA_022606485.1 Agraylea sexmaculata | reverse complement strand
GAAATAATTCCAGTACTAAAAGAGTCCTGCCTCAGATGATTAATGTATTGAGTTTAATTAATTTTTGCAGAATTTTTTCGCTTTAATATAATGTTAAAATGTGTATAACCTGTATATGCATATCTTAAACCGATATTATATTGTTTTCTTCAAATTGTTGTGTTTCTTTATACACATGTGCAGGGTTGAAAAATGTTTGGATGAAGTATAACTATTGGATTGCAAACGTATTAATCTGGTATCCACCCCAAATATCAGTGTATTTTCGGTCTATTTAAAATTGTTCAATATTAAATCAGATCGATTAAAATGACTACATAATCATAATGATACCCTTCGTACTGGTGTCATTTACATAGTATCGGCTTACGCGGTAGACAATAAGAGGGTGGGTGAGTTTAAGGCTTCACTATGGTAAATTGGACGCCTTGTAGATTTGTATCTTAGTAGCGGTGTTATGCGTCGACAACAATGGGAAATTTCATTCATTTAGTGTCGGTCCAAGATATTTTTTCAAAGGGCCTCTAGAATCTAGATTGTATCGCTGCTTGGTTATTCTCTTTTACGACAGCTCCATGGGGTAAATAAGTAATAAATGGATGTAAGACGCCGTCGATGCCTTTTCGAGATTGCAATGTTTACTCTTATGTCAAAATATACACGATAAGGACAAAACGAACGTTACCCCTTTGTCTTTTTTATTTTTTAAGTCGTCGAATAAACATTTATGTGTAATACAAATAAAATGAAAACAATAATGACCGTCCTCCGGAACAATTAGGTTGACTACATAATATTTATACTTAAATATTATTTAATATTAATTACCATAAGGGGCATTAAACGTGTGCTATTTCTATGCGACTAAATGAGACACCAGTTAATAATAATATGTGAATCTAGCATTACCAATGACATACCACATTATTTTCTGATTAGTTCTCACTATCATCCCTATTTCCACATTTCAATGTTATTTTTTATTACCTTAATGAATTTAAAGATAAAGGTATATAATTTAAATACTGTATATATACATATTTATTGTATTCTTTTTTCTGAATTTAATGAGCGTTCTTCGATTTGGAATTTTAAAAATTTATTTTGAATATTACAAAAAATCTTATTCATTTGACTGCCTCAAACTAAATCACACATAATAATATTGATTATCTTTGATTTAAAATATTTTTTAATAGTACTAGTGATATAATTGAGAGTCTTGCTTTAGGCAATTCGGTGTACAAGATGATATGCTGTAAAATAAGGGTTCAGGTTTATCGACAAATTTACGACTTTCTGTGGAGTGCATACTTCACGTAGAAACCTTCATAAACCAGAAACATTATTATTATTATGTGTACTCTACGCAAACAGAAAATTTTATTTTTCATTTTAAAATGTTCGTGAAGGCCTAATTCAAAAAATTACGGTACTAATTAAATAATCAAACGTTTAATAAGTCCTAATGGACGTCAATTTTAAGTATGACACTGTGACTTTGAAAACTTTAATCCTTAGTCTAGACATTGTTAATTGCCTCACATTTTTTTAAGAATCGAGGGGTGGTCGATTCAATAAATTTTCTACGCTTTTAAGAAAATTACCAGAATGTTTTCAGGCGCATTGAACTGGAATTGAAGATCCTTCAATCAATTACATCAGTCACAGATTAATTATTCAATGTTTCTCTCTCGATGGCCTACTAAATAAAGACTATGTTTTCACCAAACAGAGTAAAAATAAAAGCGGTTTAGTGGTCGTTGATTTTATTTTCCGGCAGCTAAAACGTTCTTTCAATAATAAATTCATGTGTTAAACAACCAATATTGGTCTATCAAAAATTTTATTATATAAATGATTTTTATGTACATTGTGTATAAAACCACAAAAATGTGTGGTCTTAGAACCTAATACATATTTCGTAGCTGTAATATATCCATATATTTGTTTATTTTACATTAATTGAAATAAATTACTGATTTAGTCAAACCTGTTTATACAGCCATTAACAGAATTCGGCTTATTTCGATTCCAAAGTCAAATTATTACATTTTCACATAGTCACAGAAAGAATGTTCGCTAAATTACCTCATATATTTTACATTCCAAATAATTGAAGGTATGAACAAAAAAAATATTTCATGGTGCCTATTGTTTTAATCGAAGTCATTAAGAAATTGGTTAAATATTTTTTTACAAATTACATAAATAAATAAACTTTTCATATTTGTTTTAAAACTATTTTACTGTATATATATATATATATATATATATATATATATATATATATATATATATATATATATATATATATATATATATATATATATATATATATATATATATATATATATATATATTTCTATATATATATATATATATATATATATATATATATATATATAATAAAATATCTAATTATGTGGTAAGCACCTTCAACATGATAATAAAATTGATAAGTTAATATTCAGTTTGTCTGATTATGACACAGCAATCGTTTACAGTTGATGAATACAATTCAACTTCAAATATGAAGTTGCATTGTATTCGGTTCATCGCATCGTAGCTGTTAATTTTGCTGTATGATTGGGCTTTGAAGCGGCAACCGTTTCTATAATAACACTAAACTACATACACCTCGTTCATATTGATGGAGTTCTATTATCCATTGACGGCTTCTCAAGGATTCTCATTATCTCTACTAACAAATACCGCCGTGCTTTTAATATCAAATGGCCTATCATTACAATTTAATGATAAATAAGAGTGCTCCACATTATGAAATAACTCTTTATTAATTTATTTAACCAAGGGGGTATAAATTTATCCAAACAAATTAAACAACTTCATTAATAAAGATAAATAATATATATGTGCATCTCGTTTCATGAGGATATTCTAATTATAGTGTAAATAAGACCCGACATCTTCAAAGTCAGCCTTTGATTCATTTAGCACTTATGTTTGTAGATATAAGTAAATTTTATATACCCCAGAAATACACATACGTATATTTCTTCTCATTCAATGGACATAGAATTTATCAAAAAGTTGTTAAAATGAATACAAAAAGAGTGTCTACTACTATTGTAAAAGCGGTTGGTTTTTTTTAAAATATTTTTAATTGTTTTTACGAGGTAGTTGATTATTTATTCTATAATGCCCCGAGGGGCTTTTTGAGAAGATTTTTTTACAAAAAATTTTTTTGGTTTATTACACACAACAAAGTGTTAATTAAGTATAGATGATCCTAACTATTACTAGTTACACAGGTCACCGACTTAATAATCGCCTCAGTATTTACCTTAAAATCCAGGAAATCAGAGAAAAACCTTGATCTCGATCAACATTTTATTAATATTATTCTCGATCTCTCAGTCGTAATAACCAATCAAATCAATTTTATAAATATTTGACGTGATTTTGATTTGAACCCATGACCACAGTATTTGTACCCACGCGTCTTATCACCTGAGCTATCATGCTGCATACCTTACAATCCATGAAATCAGAGTAAACCTGGATCAAGACCATCGATCGGGATTTAATTAGATTTATTCCCAATCTCCCAGTCGTAATAACAGATTAAATAATTATTTTTTAACTGAGTAAACTACAAATTGAGTGGGACTTGAACCCATGACCATATTATTTGTAGCCACGCGTTATGTTTCATGAGGTGTTACGCTGGTATCTTAAATAATAAAAAATATTTTAAATAATAATGTAATAGTATATGTCTATCTACAACCAGTTAAACATTCTCATAAGATCTTTAGGCTTTGTTTATATTTAATTTAATTTCAGTGGTAAACGAAAGCTTCCTCGATCAGTTTATTTTGTTAGAATCTAACAAGATGTAGTAATAATATAAAAGGCAGTTAATTGATGGGTAAAGCACAGCAGTAGTGTAGTTATGCACGGGCATGTTTAATGGCAAAGTAGCCATGTGAGAGATGCCATATTAAACAGAAATCAGGCTCTTTGTTCAACGCTTATGTATTTCATTAACGTTGTGAATAGAGGCAAAGTTTCATTCAAATCACACAGATAAGTGAACCAACCAACAAACATGGAGCCAGGCTATTCTGTCCGTAATTTGTTCTCGGCCTCTGGACAACACTACAACTCCAACAACAACCTTTTCACAACAAACAAAGCCTAGCTTTATATTACAACGTGTATGGACAAACTTTTTATATGACGTTCATATCAGCACATTTATTAATTTTTTGTACAATGGTCGATATTAAAAGTTAAACTACATATGAGCGTTGTGTTGAAGGCAACCCACGTGTTTATACTGATTATTATTTTTTATAATTATTTCAGTTGATAAAAAAAACAAATATTTTAAATACCAGGTATACCAATATATATATATATATATATATATATATATATATATATATATATATAAACATACTATATATATATTGGTGCAAACTATGGGTCTGACTTTTATTTAATGTACGAGAACATCAATATTTAATTTTAATTTACTATACAAGCTCTAATTATAATGTGTTTAATAAATTATTCATTTTAATTATGTTTCTGACATAGATATATTATTCTTTTACTGATAGTAGTAAAAAGTGTTGTTCAAGCATCCAAGGGCTAAGACATGTACATTATGTATAAAAAGTGGGAATCACGAATATATTTTTAACTACCTATACATTTTATTACTGGTTTATAATAATTCTGTATTATATTATTTTTATTATTGGTTGAAGATGGTTTCCAATTGCTGTATTGTGAGTTCGTTCATAGAATTTATTGTCAGTATCAAGCGCGCAGATACACTCGCATTGCGACAATTCCAAAGCCATATTCTCCTCTTCCACAATATCCAAAACAATTTCAAATGTTATTTATAATGTTATATCATAGGTATTTCAACATAAAAAAATAACCAATGAAATAATATTCGGGAACAATACGAACAATGTGAATATCCGCATACAAAAACCTAGTATATACTCGTACATGATACCTATAATGAACATTCAACAATATTTTCGATAATAATTAAGCAAAGATACGCTTGATATGTTTAAGTAAAAAAAATAGAGCGCGAAATCAACAATATTTTATTGGCTTTAGTCACGCTGTTTTATTTGTAAATCGATAGCTTTGTTCCCCTTTTTTAATTGACCTTATTGCTGTTAAGTAAGGTTTGACAAGCACGAGAATCAAACCACATACCACTAAATAAGGGCTTTGACAATTTGTAATCCAGTCTTTAATATACTATGTAGATTTTTTTAATATATTTTTACCGGATAAAATTTTATGGGAATCAACTTTACGTAATTAAATCGTAATAATGGGTATTTGTAGGTATATAAATAGATTAAACTATTTTTAAAACTAACAATTTAACTTAATAAAACTATGATCAAATTAAATATGAACTTTTTATCGCGTTGATTTGAAAAAAGTGTGTAATTTCCACTATGGTTACTATAGTGGAAAATACAAACTTATTTCTTTAAATATGATTTTTTTATTAGGTATTGGTTTTGTGACTCGTTGATTAAATGAAAGTTTTAAATAAAAATAATTCGATATTTTAAATTATTGGGTAATTAAATTTATTAGTTTTATAGAAAACATATAATTAACTGATGTATAGTCAAATAATTTTAAATCTATATATTATGTAATAATTCTTTATTATCAATAGAAAACAGCAAAGTTAAATACTCAATAAAATATTTACTATCATAAAGGAGTATTGATGAAAAACCTTGTGTATTGAAAATAATGTCATGCTTTAAGAGCTTCTAAAACATCAAATAGTTTTATATTGTCATTCAGGGCTGTGTATATATCCACTTGAAATATAAAAAATATATATTGTTTTGGGTAGTATAAAAATAACGGGATACACCTTTCAACGGCGAGAAAAGTGTAAATAATGTGTCATTACAGCCTTTTGAAAGCGTTGTTGTTATT
The DNA here is from genome assembly GCA_022606485.1 of Agraylea sexmaculata. Classification (NCBI taxonomy): domain Eukaryota; kingdom Metazoa; phylum Arthropoda; class Insecta; order Trichoptera; family Hydroptilidae; genus Agraylea; species Agraylea sexmaculata. The sequence goes on along the minus strand of JAGTTH010006011.1, from coordinate 9,986 downwards.
AAGCTTATCGGGGCCTGTTGAAAAGCCGATAAAAGTGAATGCGTTTTTCAACACACATTTTTATTTATTTGCAAAACATATACTTAATATTGTAGTGATGATGTTTGGGACCCACTTAACGATCGGACTTAACGACATAACGGGCGATTTTTAACACTCCGCTGAACACAGCTCGTATTATTTTCAGGAAAGGCTCTCAGCCGAAACACCTGAAGATACGCTTTTATATTTATACAAACACATATTTTTATGTGAATTGTATTTCGCACTTTTTGGATTTTTCAGGTAAGTGGGTTAAGGAATCCTGCCTCTCAGCTAAAACATATTGTATGCATAATTTATTTTCCTTAATTACACAATACACACATGTCGGACTAAGATTTTTCATTACAGGACTAGTACGCAAAGCACCTTAAAGATACCGCAATCCTCATAGTTACTTAGAAAGAAAGTAAGATACGTTTATTTATTTATTTCTTTATTTATGCTCCGAGGAGCTTTTATTTTTAGAATGGGTCTTTTTAAACACAACAATGTGTTAATTGTCTATCGATAATCTTAACTAATACTAATTACACAGGTCACTGACTTAAGAATCAGTATTTACCTCACAATCCAGGAAATCAGAGTAAACCTGGATTGAGACGATCGATCGGGATTTTATTAATATTATTCCCGATCTCCCAGTCGCAATAACCGATCAAATCAATTTAAAAATTCTTGACTTGAGTGGGATTTGAACCCATGACACAAGTTTTTAGCCACGCTCCTTATCCCCTGAGGTTGAAAACCATACTAGAAAAATATTTTAAAAGTATGTAAGTGTAAAAAAATGTAAGTAAAAGTATACATAATAAATATCATGTTTAACGTTGTATAAAAAGGACATAAGCGAGAAAAACTCTTTGGGTTAATTGACATAGTTTATGTTTTGTCTCTTCTTATAAATTGTTAGTTAGACCATTGTGGTTATCAACCCGTAAATAACCCTGTATAGGTATAAAAGAAAATGTGGACATAAGGGTGTTTTCGAAGATGAAATAAAGGGAGAGAGATAAAATAAATTATTATCGATTTTTCTGACAGCCCATTCATTTAAAAGGTCAATTCCGTGCTTCCCGTATTTGTAAGATAAACTTGTCTAAAGTCTTGACGTATTATTAACCTATAGTTTTAGGACAGAATAATCTTATGCATTCCTGTATTTCATGGACAGTGGCACTTATAGACGCAATGAGGATATGTCCCTCCGAAGCTCGAACGAATTGTATGGAAGGAGAGATGCTAAGGATAATTTGGTGGGATACAGAAAAGGCAAAGAGAATATTAATGTATTTGATAAGTTTAATACACGTACAAGATTTTTAAAAATAAAAATTAAAAAGTTTTTTTTATCATTTAGTCCTTGATCATCTTTTCATCACCTCTCCAATTAGGTATTGATATACAAATCCAAATTGTATGTATTTTTTTTTGAATAAGACTGATACCTGAAGAGTGTTCTTGTACTAAGGATGAATAAAAAATGTAGTTTTTATGGGTATGTGGTAAAAAAAGTTTTATTATGTAGACAAAAGTACAAACATTGGACACGTGTTACTCGAACCTTATTTTTGTATGAATAGATCTACAAGAATTGCGTAATATAATATATTCTGAAGGACGGCAAAAACAAAGGTCTGATAGAAAATCCCTGCCGCATGATAATTTCAAATGATAAATGCTTTTAGAATATTTTTTCTCCATGTTTGCTTTGGGCTGTTTGAAACCCTTTCACGTAATTCAGTACGAAGTTCATCCTTTTAATCTGCGACGGCGCGTTCGGGATAAATATTGATTCTAAGCCGGGAATTAATTTGTTCAACTTATTGATATTCAAGTCAGCTCTTTTGGACCGGCTATTTATCTATACCGTGTATAAATAAAAGAGAAACCTTCACCTAAACCTTAACAAGCCGAATTATTTAAATGTTCGTTGGACTGCGAAAGGACACAATCGGATCTGTGCGGTTATGCGATTCTAAAACTGTATGCCAAATAATAGATTTACATACTATAATTAAAAGTATTTTATTATTTTTTAATGAAACAAAATAGTACCTATCCTAGTCCTCTTAAGTCCAAGTAGGTCTTAAGAGAACTGAAAACCAAAAAGGATGATCAATATAATTATTAAATTATTAAATATAAAATATGCCTATTGCAAATTGGAGAGAGATTGCATTTTTTTTAAAATTTGATTGGATTATCGAAATATTTATTAAGTTAGGTACAATTACATAATAACCGGTATTTATTTCCAAACCTTTCAAATTTTACACAAAAAATAAATCGTGGTGGATTATTTATTACTTTAATTTTAAATTCCTTTGCTCAATTACTATTTTTATAATATGGTATACTTATTGGGTTTGAAAAAATACTCTACGTGATTGATAAAAAATAGATTCCTGGGGCTTATTTATTATTTGATGTAAAATATGACTCAATTTAAAATATTGGAACATCCTCTGAATTTTACGCATTTTTCCACTATTGAACACAGTATAATTAACAGTATAAATAAATATAATTATTATAATCAAATAATGATTTCGCTTTAAAGCAGACCGTATAATTGTAGTACAAAATATCGGTTTGGTTGTTAATGTGAAATTTGATATAGAGTATAGGCATTATAGGGTTATTTTGGTAGGTAGTTGACAAAATAGTTGAACATTTCAAAGATTAATCACCTATGGTACATAATATTGTATCGTTAATTAGAAAGGTGTGGGTTTACACTGAGGGTGATTTTGAGATCATGTGACGTGCAACTTTGAACTCAAAGCCTGAACATGTAACGGTGAAGCTTATTCCTGTAATACTGAAGCCTGATCCTGTAATCTCACCAACCTTCAGATCCAGTAACGTATGGGTGACAAAGTGGAAAAATCTTACCTTTGTACTGGATTATGAAGGATAGTAAATGAGCTCAACTATAGGTACATATAAATATACCCTTGCCCACTTTAAACCATCCATTGAATTTCCCACCACCCTTAACTCCCTCAAAACTCTCCTATTTCCGTTACTATATCAGATAGAACTCGACTCTTTTCGTCAAGTGTCTTTGTCGTCGATGTGATGAGAATCCGGGAATTAATCTCCAATTTTTTGTAACAGTTTTAAATAGTATCGAAATAAAAAAAAATATCTATCGCATTGCGTGTGCGCTTTGGTGTCCGATGTGCAATATAAAAATATGCAAATAACTCTTATTTAAGCATCATTTTGGATCACAATAATTTTTATATGCAAAGGTTTGATTTAAAAATTAAATAGAGCAAAAATTTAAAAAAAACATATATAAGGTGGAACAGCATAATTTTCTTATTTTTAGCGCAATATAAGAAAAACACTTTGTGGTAAATTTTATTATTATACTAATTTGATATATATATATATATATATATATATATATATATATATATATATATATATTATAAGTGTCATGCGCATATTATACATATACTTCAAACACACGCGGGCTGTGGCCACCTGCAAATACTGTAGTCATAGATCAATAATCCGATACTCGAGAGTAACAACATTAATTGATCATGTAAATTGTTTACACAGTGATATATTATTTGTTCTCGAATACACCAAGCAATTTTTAATGACGTGCTTTACCGTATTAAGTGAAAACGGTGTAATGTTATTAGAAAGATTGACAAGTGACAGATAAACAGTACGAGCGGTAATAAGCAGCTGTAATATATTTTACGAAATTTTATGAAATCAATAGTAAATATTGCAAAGTCTACCTATAACCCATTTCACTTCATAATAAATTATCGAATAGAAGGTTTTATATCTCACTTAATGGTAACCAAATGGGTTGATATTAATTATATGCTAGTTATACGACGCAATAAGAATCAAGTGATTGCTTAGAATTAGAAATGCTTTAACAAAGTATACACGAGACAAACAAGTAGAATTGTTTAGAAAGAGAAGCACTAAAATTGTAAATATTGTTATTAGAGAATTGCGTGGTTCAGCAACTGTCACGAAGTTTAACCACCTTGTTAAGACTAACGGATAACGACAGATCGATCCAATGGCCGTTACTTTTTCCCCCTTTTTGCCTATTCCTGAAATGCTTTCACATGTTTATCAGAATGCTACGAGCAGATAAATTTATTCAGATGCTTTTTTATTTGATTTCGTTAAGCTGACGCGCCGTCTTTCTCCCTCACCCAAATAAAATAAAAACATTGTTTTACTACTGTTTGTCTTTGGTCGTGACTCCCATGTAATTATAATTTTAAAATATTAGACTGAAAAAAAATCAGTAGTTCATGAGTGGTTAAATAAGGTATCTATATTTTCTACATTTTACATTTAGAATGTAGTTAAATGAATGCTTGCATGTGAATACTTTTTGTAAGCAGGTCGGCCTAATTTAGCAACAGGGTTTTAATTCGTGCAGTCACGCAGGTTTTGAGTCCCTTGAAACTTACACATGAGTTTATTACTTCAGAAGAAACCATTCAAATATATATTTTAACAAAAGCTGTGATACATTTCTGCACAATAGTAATAAATACGGTGTTTGTATGGGGAACAAATGTTACTCGAGTTGATTGTTAAAATTATTTGACTACGATATGAATCTTAAGCCCTTTTGGGGAGACAAGCTTTTTTTTAAATTCACAACGAGATTTGTTCATTTATCGTTTATTTTAAGTTAAGTGAAATAAATTATTGACAAATACTTAATTATTGGTTGTTAAATATCGAAAAAAAATAATTGTATAGGTAGTTTGCCATTATTTTGAATTATTGATTGTGCTGACTTATAAGTGAAATTCCATATTAAAGATTTTTTCACTTATCGTTTATTTTCTTCTAAGGTGAAGTAATCTCAAAATGTTGACAAATATTCATTTATTAAAGGTTGATGAATATCAAAAAAGTTTATAGACTTACGGGCATTTCGATTCTAAAGTCATTATTTGGAAATATGAGGAGTGGAATTCTAAATTAAAGATTTGTATTAAGATTATAATTTCCACAATTTTTTTTGAGTCAGAGTATAATTTCCACTACCAATGTGACTGTAATTTAAAAATTTACTTTAAAAAAAATATCTCCTTATATTTAATCAACATTGAAATTCTATCTACACGTATTTACAGAGAATAAACTCACAATCGTAGGAAACTCTATAAATGGATGAAATTCGGTTCTAAAGAACGACCTTTTAGTTATTTTGAGCATGAGAATCTTTACACGTTATACATATCTAAAAATAAATTAACAAATAAATATTTGGAGTTATATCTAAGAAACCTTATATATTATGAGCATTTAGTTTTTAAACATACAATTATTAAATCAAAGAACTATTAATGAAAATTGTATTTTAATCACAAATTTATGACTAGCTGCGCCTAGTCCAAAAGTGTCTATTTGAGTATAAATTACAGTTTTTCTTTTTTTATATGCTATTATTGAATAACTAATTTCAATGTAATATACCCTTTGTTAAATTAGCATACTACCTTGTTGGCTTCACCACAGTATTGAGTGAACTAAATTATACATGTTTATTAAGCATTATAACTACTAGTTCAGTTTCAAAGGAAAGAACTTACATTTTAATAGATCTAATTTTTGAAGACATTCAAATTTGTAACTTAAACATTAAGAATGAACACCTGGAGTAAATCTAAAATCGATCATTTTATGCCATACAATATTTATCATTCGTGACTTGTCAAATGTAATAAAGGAAAACCAATCATAATATTATACGGAATAATAAAACTAAATTTGTATGCAGAAGACGGAACATGATATTACAATTCTTTATTCGTGTTTTGTATCGACAAAATCAAAAGTGGTATGTTTCCTCAGAAGTCATGAGTTTTTATTGACAATATTTCAATGTCTCATTTTATTCACTGACATGTATTACCCCATTTTAAAATATAAAATACACGCAGGCGACGTACGATTCTAGACTACAGTTCAAATTTATTCATAGTTATTTACATAGATATAAACATTAGATATCGCATATAAATAATTTGTGTATTTTTGTTTATGCAGTGTATTGTTGCACTCTTCTCTCATATTCGCTAAAGGCATAAGTGTGTCTCCTTCACTCAACACATTTCTAAGTAATCACTGAGAGTGGTGGTGACAATATATTGGCGATTAAAACGCAATAACATATTGAAGAAGTAATGTTGGGTAAAAAGTGAGCCTAGATGTATTTGAGTGTATGTTTGAGTCCATATGACATGTAGTAACAATGCATTTACCCATTTTACTGTGAAATATAACTGAAGATATAAAGATATGTTTAAAGTATAATGTTTGCCAGGTAACTCATGTTTTTGGCCACTTGATCCACTTGAACTAAACACGTATTCAACCACTCGTGCAATATCTAATGGTTGGTAATGTTTATAAACATGATCCATGATGTCGAAGGGTTTAGGGAAGATTTTTCGATATTCTTCCCAATATTCCAGTCACAATATTGAGTCGTATTGTGGTCCCGTGGATAGTGTGACGAAGTAAGACTCTCGGGTTCGATCCATGGCCCCGGCAAAAACAGTGTCCATTAGTCTCAATCGGTAGATCTACTAGATCTGAAGATTATTGTGGGGTGGCCTGGGAAACCACCTTTACTACATTCTCCCTTAAATGCTACAGTGGTCTGGATAACCCACGAAGAAGTTCCATCAATAGGGAAGGTTATAAAGAAATATATCATTAAATTAGTATCTATGAATACAGTATTAATAGCAACGCGCCTTATATTTTGAATTGTTTTATTTTCATGTTCCAATAGGTACTATCTTTAATGTGTGTTTAATTTCCGAGGCAAGAATTCAAAGGTTAGCATTATCCAGCTCAGCAATCCGAGCAAGATTTTCAGGTGGTTGCTAATAAAAACGTGTGTTGTAAATTTTCCACGAGACGTTGAAAAAGCGCGTCCTTCGCAAAGGTCACAGTGAATAAATAATAATACGACATCAAGTTTTGTCGGCATTGTGCGAACATAAAAGTTTATAGATTTCAACATAAGTCCGAGCCTTGTTGATATGCAACTCGGGATTTCACCTTTCCACGTGCCACATGTCCTTAATGACTTAAACAGGCATTATCCTCGACCCTAAATTACAATATTTTTAAGTACCGGAACACGAATTAGATACAAATTATCCCTCCGCTCATCAAAAAGAGCTTAAATTCCATCAGGCTGATCGATTTTGTATAAATAGAAATATACAGGAAAAGGTGATTTTATACAGGTTGGCTAAGAACATGTCAAATGCTTTAAAAAAAGGAATTTACTGATGACTCTTTGAAACTGTATTAATCTGGAACTAAGTCATCAAATTTCAGTAAAACTTCATGAATTTGTAGATGCTCAATAAAATACCCCTATTATAATAATTATTAAATACACCTCTTTTCTAGAATCAAATAACAAATATATCTTTTTTTAATAATTTTTATGTCCCAAGGAGCTTTTGTAATACACAGGTTACCGACTTAATAATTAGTATTTACCTTACAATCCAAGAAATATGAGTAAGCCTGGATCAAGACGATCGATCGCGATTTTATTAATATTATTCCCGATCTCCCAGTTTTTTTGACTTGACGGGATTTGAACCCATGACCACAGTATTTGTAGGCACGCGTCTTATCCCCTGAACTATTACGCTGTTTAATAAAATAAAATTCATATTGGTAATATTCTCAATAAGTTATACGAAAATAAATTACTTTATCTTTATCACTTTTATAAGAACTTTCATCGTTTGGTTTGTAAGAAATCACTCCAAATTAGACTTATTATATAATATTATATAGAGAAAACACTTAAGTTTTCCAGGTTGTTTATGCATAAAAATACAAGTTCCACTGAATAGTTAATAATTATTTATTAATTTAAATTAAAAAATATATTTTAGCAGCGTTTTCAATAATTTAAAGCGATTCTGTGTGTGCTATTTGTAGAGTCGAAGTACCCCGAGTTATATAATAATATTATTATACAAGTTTACACAAGCTAGTATTTGAAATATTTGTTATAATATAATATTATTGAAGCACGTGTTATAATATTCGCTTATATACGACCAAATCTGTGAATAATTACAATTATTATGTTTGTACAATATATTCGATATTAAGTGGAGCGAAAGGACTAATTCAATACCCGTGTTCTCTCATAAATGGTTCACCATTATTTTATTGTTGGATTTGTGAACATGACGATTTACTCGTAATTCGATCTTTTTAATTTAATATCGTAGGCGGCTGTAGAGTATATTCTCGTGTTTTAAGGGCACTCTTCGTTATTCACTTGCCAGGGGCGTCGTTGTGTTTTTACCCTCACAAGCTCTACGCAAAACTAATTTTCCTTTTGAAGTGTCTTTACATAACAGAATATTTTCCCTATCTTGTCTTGTATTTATCAAAGGCTCTCTCATATAAGAAATCTACTAATTCAATATACGAAAAGCGAATCCATCGCTTAGGACACTTACCCTCGATCTTTACAACACCACATTTATCAATTAACGCAACCCATGTATGATAAAATAATAATATCAAATCGCCGCAAATAAAATAATATCACAGGTGCGAGATTCTGTTGGTAGATTCTTTCAATAATATAATATAAAAATGAAAAGTTAATAACCCGTATAAAAACTAATATCATAAACGCATTAATGATGAATTGATTGTGTATTTATTAATAATATTTACGCCTCTTAAAGGTTTGAGTAGTACCCATATAAAAATAATAATAAGATAACAGAAGAGAGAAAAAAGTAACATCATAAGATGGTTGAGATATTATTTGTCGACATAATTAAATAATGAGGGAAAAACATAAAGTATGAACAATATTAAAAAGCGACATGGTAAAAATTATAAGTGAAATAAGAAGGAAAAAAGACTTGTAAACTATTTTAAAGTTACCGTAAGATAGACAAAATGTTCAAAACATCCTATTGGATTTGATTTTACCGGTAAAAGTTAACTGTAACAGTTAAAAAAATATATAAACCCTCAGAGCGTAAATAAAAAAATAATTCTCGTAAAACTCAAGCTCAAAAGCAATATGCTAGAATGAATGCAAAAAAATTACATATTGCGGCTTTTTAAATTAATTGAGAGAGATTATGTTTCAAAAGTGGAATTTAATAAAAGTCTTTTATATTTTTATTTTCGTAACTAATTAGGTGTGTCAGAAAAAAAAACTAAATAATGTTCATATTAACCAGCGCGTGGCTACAACTATCGTGGTCATGTGTTCGAATCCCACTCAAGTCAAGAATTTTTAAATTGGTTGTTGATCCAGTTATTACGACTGGGAGACCGGGAATAATATTAAAAAATCCCGATCGATCATCAGGTTTACAATCCCCGATCAGTCGTCTTAAATATATGCTTTATATATATATATATATATATATATATATATATAAACATATATATATATATATATATATATATATATATATAAACATATATATATATATATATATATATATATATATACTAACTATATATATATATATTTTTTTTTTTTTTTTTTAATTTATTTTATTTTAAATATAAATACATATAATTACTACATCTAACTGCACAACCACCACAGCATTACGGGGGATCCCAAGTCGCCGTGATGATAATGCAGTACTTGTCGGTTAAAAAAAAATTACAAATGAGAAAAAATAAATTTATCAATAAAAGAGAAAAAAGCAGAAAAACATAAAAAGAGGAACAATGTAAAAAAAAATAATAGATTAGTGATATAAAAATAAAAATTTGTGCACGCTCTCCATAAACATAGGGAGGGACAGATTGAACAGGTCATTATCTGTCCCCCTGACAGACCACTCATTCAAAAGGCGTAAACCTCTGGTAAGAGGACTGAATTTGTGGTGGTTGGAATGCGA